>BSBK01010191.1:0-158258 GCA_027943335.1 Chamaecyparis obtusa | reverse complement strand
TATATATCACATCTCTACACATACATACATAGATACATACATAGATACATACATACATACATATATATATATATATATATATACATCTCTACATATACATACACACACATACACATATATACATACATACATACATACATACATACATACATACCTGTGTGTGTGTGTGTGTGTATTAGATTTCATTTATTATAAAATGAAACTATTCATAAAATGTAATAAATTTAAAAAGAAAGATTTTACATTTTTTTACAAGCAAACTATCAGCCGCGCGCGTGCATTCTAGCAGCCATGTATGGTATGGGAGTCAAGACCCCCATACCACCACTGGTGGGAACTATGGGGTTGTAAATCCCCAACCACCCCACCCGTGGTGGTGGGGCTTCCCCTATCCACCGTCCCCAAGGAGAAAGTGGTTAGGGCCTGCTCCCCACACCCTACAAGAGGGCGACGACGAGGCCAAAGCTTAGCCGCGGGGAAGGGCTTTGACCTAACCCCCGATAAGTTGTTAAATTAAATTTTTTTAAAACATTTTGTAATTTAGTACAAACTTTCGGTATATGATAATGGTTTTTTTTTAATTTTTAATTTTTATTTTTTGATAAACCATTTAAATGATAAGTTTTAGTTATATTACTATATAATATATATAAATATATATATTATTGTATATATATTTATATATATTAGATAGGGCATTTTCAATTTCTTTGAAGGGTATATCTAAAATGGTTTAGCATAGGAATTTCTATTTATAAATGTGAATTTTTTTTATTTATCATGGTATATATAAAATATGTAATAATAATAATAATAATAATAATAATAATAATATACACATATATAGATACATTATTTAAGCTTAGAAATAAAATAATAAAATATGTAATTTCATTTATGTATATTTTTTCTATTTATACAATTACATTGCTAAAAAGAAAAAAGTGTTTACATATTTGAGAAAGATTAACCTCTCTCTCTATATATTTTTTAAAGAAAAATAACATAAAAGAAATATTTCTTCAAAATACAAAATATGGGCATTGCAAGGACATAAAATAAATTTATAATTTTCTTTGAAAGGAGGAGAATTCATACATTGCTGCAAATTAATTTTCTTTCTCATTTTTTTATAAAACATAATTTTCAAACCATATAGTAACAATTTAATCATCTCAACATAATATATTTATAAAAAGGAAATTTTGTTCTTTCTTTTGGAATAAAAACTAGCAACATATTTGCACTTGAAACTTAAAATTAACTTATCCTAACAATACATTGAATTACATGTTCATCATTTCTCAACTCTATTGCAAGTTTAATAAAATAGAAACATCCCTTACAATTGGAATTAATAAATCAAATTACATATGAATCATTTCTTCATTCAACGATTACAAGCTTCCTCATGAACATAATAACTTTGAAAATTCTTCAACTCAACCATCATGTAAACTTGCAAATACAACATTTCTCACATGACCACGGAGGCTGGCCTCCCAGCCAAGTCCATTACATGGCCACCCTCGAGCTAGGGTAAACAAGGTAGGATGGGTAACACTCAAGAAACATACTGACAACAACTTAAAACCACAATCTGTTGGAGATTTTCCATCATGCCAGTGCGGACTGTATGTTTGTCATTGATGACAACATATGTTAAGTAGCATGTGTTGAAGACTTATGAAGTAAGCTTTGAGTAAATGTAGTATGGACATGTTATCAACATGATATCATGGACGCAGAGGTTAATTGTTAGTATAGATAGTTATGTAGCAGCTTGTGTCAGTAGTGTTCTTGACATAGTTATAGGCAGTCTTTTGTGAATGTTTGTTCATATAGTCATCATGGAGCCTTGTGCCTTTGGATATGTGATGAAGACATGTTAGTGATGTTACAATCATGGACAATGAGTTTGATGATCAATAGAATTAAAGTTATGCAATCGCTATTCACCAGTAATAGTTTTCCTGTGTTTATTTAGAAGAGCGGACAAAGATTATATTGGTTCAGAAGTTCTGACTATCATTTTAGTATGCACCCTTGGATTAGTGATTGGAGAAGAGTTATCAATGTTTGATTAAGAGCATATGATGTAATTCATCTTGAGGAGAAATTTTTAGTTAATTTGGTAGAGCTGACAGTGTGTAGCGTGAATCTACATTTATTAATATTGAACAGGTCCCAGATTGTGTTGTGTGCTTAGTAGAGCCGATAGAAGTATTATTGGAATGTGTTATGGTTTCTCTAATATGATTTCAAGGTGGTTCTAACAAGTCTACTTTATTATATCATTTAGCGAAAAGATATTTATAGGCAGTCATTTGTGATTGCTAAGGAATGGTTCAGAGTGGATTGTGAAGAGTAGAGTAGATTGTGTGAAGTGTTGAGCCATTAGCACAAGGTCTATGTGACCAAGTGAAGAGTTTGTGCTATACATTGGAACTGATCTAGACAATAGGTTAAAGGGTAGTTTAGAAAGATCTAGATATATTATGTATCTATTATTCAGAAGGTTGTAGCCTTCACCCCTTTGAGCAGTGTGCTCTCAGATAGTGCATCCTCACCCCTAATAGGGTTAATTGTAAAATAATCCTAACAAGGTTTGACCCTTGACCAGGTCACTATACTAAATGCATTGTAAATACAACTCCTAATAGGGTTAAGGATCTTCTAACAAGGATAATAATACACTAGTGCTGAGTATTAGTGGGTGTCAATTCCCACCGAGGCTTTTACCTATTTGGGTTTCCCCGTAACCAAAATATTGGTGTTGTGTTCAAGTTTTCTTTCATTGTGTTTATGCTTTATGTTTAAGTATACTTAATTGGATAAAGAATTGAAACTTGTGGATAATTGAGCCACCCCCCATCTCAGTTATCTCTTGGGACTATTTCTAAAAATTGGTATCAGAGCCAAGTGCCTCGAAGAGAAAGTTTAACTTCTTGATGTTGATCAAATGAAATTCTTTAGAAAATACAGTCCTAAGTTTGATGGAGAGAATTATCTTGATTGGAAGAACAAGATAATGACACATTTATAGTGCATTGCTTTTGAAGTTTTTGAATTAGCTATTAAAGAAGTTCAGATCCCCTCTCTAGTAGATCTTGCAAAGGATGATGCTACTAGTAAGAAGAAGGATTTATTCCATCAGATTGCAATAGCAAAAGAAGCCCTTATTAGTGCCCTATCTGATAGTGAGTTTTTAGAGATAAAGAAAGTAGACACAACCTACAAGATATGGAAGCACCTAGAAGACATGTTTGAAGGTGATAAACAAGCATTAAAGAATACGCACAAAAAGACATGGAAGAAAAAGTACAATACATTGGAGATGCTACCTGAAGAGAACATAAGAGCCTACAATTAAAGGATTAATGAAGTAGTTGCTGGAATTAGAAATAATGGTGGAGAAATTTCAGAAGAAGACATCATGGATAAACTGATGACTACATTGACACTAGAATATGAGAGCAAGATAAATGTCCTTGATGAGACTATGTAATTTTTAGAAAACTTCAAAAGAGAAACTTTAATCAACAAGATTGCTACATTTGAGATATCAAGTTTGAAGACAAAGCCTAAAACTGAGACAACCTTCAGAGCTTCGGTCGATGGTAACAAATCCTTGAAAAGCTCTGGTAATTTTGATGATGATGATGATGAAGAAAAAGCTCTAGATGATTTCATTGCTATGATTGCTAAAAGAGAAAAGAAAGGAAAAGGAAAAGATGACATTAGGATAGATTGGATCATTGACAGTGGTTTTTCACATCACATGACAGGAGATAAAGATAGATTTGTTCATTTGGATAGATAAAAAGGAGGCATGGTTAGATTTGGAGATAACACTCCTAAACCCATCATTGGTAGAGGAGCCATCACCTTGGATGGAAAGAATAGCATTGATGATTTTCTTTATCTTGATGGTTTGAAACATAACCTACTAAGTGTTGGGTAGTTACTTGACAAAGGTTACAAGTTGGAATTCAATGGAAACAAGTGCATCATTAATGACAAAGAAGGAGAAATGATTGCATCAGGATCAAAGACTAAAGGTAATTTTTTTAAGCTTAATCCAAAAGCAAGTTGTTTTTTTGCTAAAGTAGATGATAGTTGGCTATGGCATAAAAGAATATGTCATATTAATTTTGATAACATAGTAAAGATTAGTAATGTTAAGGAAGTAAGAGACCTATGTAGCATAGCAAAGCTGGTTGATATTATTTGCAGGGAAAATGTGATGGAAAAGCATGTGAGAAATTCATTTAGAAGCAAGCATAATTAAGTAGAGAACAAGTTGGATCTGATTCATACAGACCTATGTGGATCAACTTAAACAAGATCATACTATGGTGAAAGGTATTTCATTTTTTTTGTAGATGATTATTATAGAATGATGTGGGTTGCATTCTTGATAGATAATTCAAAAGCATTTGAGAATTTCAAAATATTCAAAGCTAAGGTTGAGAATGAATTTGGACTAAAGATAAAATGTCTAAGATCGGATATAGGAGGAGAATTCACCTCTGACAGATTCTATGAGTACTGTGAAGAAAAGGGCATAAAGAGACAATTGAGTGCACCTAGAACCCCTCAGTAGAATGGGATTGTAGAGAAAAGGAATAGGATCATCTTAGATAAAGCGTGCACCATCACAATTGAAGGAAAAGTTGCACACACCTATTGGAGAGATGCGGTCAATACAATAATCTATACCATCAATAGAATATAATTAATGCCTGGCATGAACAAGACACCTTATGAGCTATGGTTTGGTAATGTTCCCACAGTGAAATACTTCAGAATCTTTGGAAGCAAGTGCTACATCAAGAGGGATGAAGCAATAGGAAAGTTTGATGCAAAAAGTGATGAAGGTATTTTTCTTGGTTACTCTACTAAAAGTAAAGCTTATAGATTTTTTAACTTAAGATTGAAGAAGATCATTGAAAGTTCTCATGTTACAATTGATGAAAAGTTTATGGTTGAAGAAAGATATCATGATTACTCACCTATGATTGAAGAAGAACCTAGACCTTTCACTAGTGAGACAGTTGTTGAAGAGATGTTTGACAGTATTGATGTATTGTTCAATGACCTTGGAACAAGTGAAGAAGAAACTTGGAAGGAAGATGAGTTAGTATCACCTAAAGTTCCAAAGGATACATCTAGATATCACTCTAAGGATGGCATCATTGGATATCATAGCAGAAAAGTAACAACAAGATCAAAAGCTAAGAATTCAGCAAGAAATGAGGTGTTATGTTTACTATCTCAAATTGAACCTTTAAGTGTTGAAAATGCATGTAATGATTCAAATTGGCATGATGCTATGAAAGAAGAACTAGATCAAATTATCAAGAATGATACTTGGGAACTGGTCCCAAGACCTAGTGACAAGAATGTGATTGGAACAAAGTGGATATTTAGAAATAAGATGAATGAAGATAGTACAATAGTAAGAAACAAAGAAAGGTTAGTATGTAAGGGATATGCACAAAGAGAAGGCATAGATTATTCAAACACTTTTGCACTAGTGAGAAGTTTAGAGGCTATTAAATTGTTTATAGCTTTTGCAACATTCAAAAACTTCAAAGTTTACTAAATGGATGTTAAGTCAGCATTTTTCAATGGAGACCTAAAGGAAGAAGTATATGTTAGAAATAGGAAATACTGAGAGGGGGGGGGTGAATCAGTATTTCAAAAACTTTTTCTTTTGCCCACTTATGGATATAACAGATTACTTTAGTGCATACAAAGATTATCAAGCTGATTAACAAACATAGCAGTAAATAGAAAGAACTCATAACACATGATATGTTCTCGAGGAAATCCTGGCCAAGGGAAAACCCCGGTGGGGATGGTACCCACAAAGATCACTAATCAAAAGTATCCTGTTAGGGATATTGGACACTATTAGGAGTCAATTTACAATATATAGTAGATCTATCCTGGTTAAAGGACTTTAGGCCTTGTTAGAAGCCTTAACCCTGTTAGGAGTTAGATTACAAAACCTGATCACCAGCTGAGCTCACTACCCAAATAGGTAATACAAAATGTTTCTAACTGTAGTATGGTACTGCTTACAACTTCACATCAATAGCCTTTGCTGCTATCACAATATACAACTATCACAAGTTATCTTTTCTTTCTTTTTTACACATCACATACATTTTCATTACATTTCAAGTATGCCTAATATATGAGTTATTAGAGCTAATAACTTTACATGGTCAGCTTCCAAAATATTTATCCAAGAGTAAAAATCTAGGATGTCATCCGTTTATAATGTTAAGTCATTATTTTGACAAGCAAAAATAATCCCTTAACTCTTTCACTAATACTGTCTCCAAAACTATTCTGTCTACAAAAACTATCTTCGATAAACTTTGAATAACTTTGTCCGTACTACTCCAAAATTTATGCGCACTGAGATGGGGTATCCTCATACTCTGTAGATACTTTATTTAACTACACAAACAAAAAAATTGCTGCAGTGGATGTCGTCAACTAAATCTTCATCGGGTGCTCTGTTAGGATCACTGTATCCATACTTAGACAATTTCTTCCTTCAACTTGCCATACTTGCATTCTAGATTCTGCACTCTCAATAGAGATCATATGTTTCCATAATGACAACATCTATGCATCCACATTAGCCAAATTTCCAACAATCTCCCCCTTTGTCATTGGTGGCAACATATGGGAAAATTGGCTAAGTGTGCAAATAAAACTTCAAAGTATTTACACAAAATTGTGACCAAAAGTTATACAACACATACAATATTGTACTCCATATAATAGCTCCCCCTATGAGTATCCTTCCTCAACATATATACAATTTTCTGCTATCTCTCCCCCTTTAACAACAATGACAAAGATAGGGTGTACAAAAATTTCAAAAAAAACTTAATACTTTGTTATCAGCTATTGCAAAACTGGTAGGCTTGCAACACAGTCACCAAACTCTAACTTCCATGATTCAAAATCTTTCTCCCATATCTTCCGAATGGATTTAGCAACATTGAGTAGAGTACTCAATCCGTATGCTGCTGTGTGACAAGCTTGCAGGGAATTGAAGCTAAACTTCTGAAAAGATGTCTTTGCTGAAAGACACTGCTCAATTTGGTCTTCAACAATTGAGGTCTTGATTGAGATATGCTCTCTCAAGATGTTAATCCTGAGCATCTTTATGTTCTTCTCCTCTACTAACATTTTGATTTCATCATTTAACTTCCTTATGTTCTTCTCTATGGAACTTATCTTTACATTTGGGCTTGACAAGGTGTTTGTTTCAGCTGTAATTGCATCTATATTCTCTCTGATCTTCTTATCTTCTTTAGTTGTTAGGATTTCTAATTTTGTGCATTGTATATACAAACTCTTTCCAGTCTCAAAATGTTTCATCAAATTCTTTATGCATACATCCAAATTACCAATATCATTTCGAATATTTACACTTAAATTTTGTTGCATTTCTGCTTCAAAGTCTTCCTGAACTTTTATTCTAGCAATATCCTTTAAGTTAGAAAATTCAGAGTCAAAAGAGTTTATTACTATTTTATCTTTCTCAAGTGGATCCATTTCAAATACCTTAGTGCTGATCACACTCTCAAGTTTCTCTGTCAAAACTCTAACTTTGCCTTCAAGGTCCTTCACCTTCTTATTCTTTCCAATAATTTTATTAAGAGATGTGATGAACTCAAGTTGATCATCATCTTCAACTTCTTTTCCAAGGTCTTCAAAAATTGAACCAATTTGTCTCTTCTTACTATCAGGTGCACTAGGGGTAGTGACCTCTGTCAAAATTTGTTTACCTTTAACTGTCTATTCTGCTGGAACTAATTCTGATACTGTTGGTGCTTCCACTACCTCTATATCCTTTTCTGATTCTGTAATCTTCTCTTGCTCTTCTAAAGCCAAATTGTCAACAATGTTTCCTAGATCATGAAATACTGCATCATCTGACTCTAGTGTCACTTTGGTTCCTTCAATGTCCATTGATTCTTTTCCAATATTGATATGTGAAGAAGATGGGACTTCTTCAATACCAACTTCCTCTACATGTAGTTCCTCTAATTACTTCTGCTGAGGATTTGATTCAACATGCTTTCCTACAACTATATCTGCAAGAACTTGCATCACTGCTTGCTCTGTCTCTTTCTGTACTTCCTCCTTTTTGCCTCCCATTATAAGGATTGTTCTTCTCTTAGTTCTCAATAAAGTTCCAAGAGACTTCAAGAATCTCTTCAAATGATCTTCATCCTCAACTTCACAGATTTGTTTGATTACATGTTCTCTCATCTTTATGTCCTCTTCTTGTGCTCTCTATTTTCTATTCACAAGTCTGTTATACAAATATTCTAGGATCTTACCATGAATAGTGCTAAGTTTCTTATCTATCAAAATCATATGTGTAATCATTGCATTTTCAAAATTCAATCTGTCAAATGATCCATATAGATCATAGAATTTATTTAGCTTAGTGAAGTCTCCATGCTTCAATATATCTTCATTAACTCTTTCAATTGTTGGTTTCCAAGTTTTCTTCTTGATTGAAACTTCATCATCATCTTTAATTACTGCTACCTTTCTAGATACAAGTGGTACAATCACTTTCTATCTCTTGTCGGGTCCTATTTCACTCACTTTTACTCTTTTGCTAGGAATAGGAGAAAAAGATTTATCTCCTTCGTCTTTCTTAGGTACTTGAACTTTTACCTTTACTGCAATAGGATCAACAGGATCTACACTAGATGCCTCAGGTGGAATTATAAGATTTTCACTTTGCTTCAAGGCTTCTGCAATCTTCTTAGCTATGTCAAACTCATGACTTGACATACCTGATTCTTTCAGTATTTTATTCATAGTAGATTCAACTCTCTTACTAGATTGCTTCTTTTCTCTCAAACTTATTGCAGAGTTGAAATTCTCTTCATAGGTTCCAAACCTATTTACATGACCATCCAACTCACACTTTAACAGTCTATTCACATATCCTACTGTTTCTACTTCAGATACTTCATAGCCAAGAGGGTCTATGAATTCCATTCTAGGCTCAACTGCTTCAATGTAGGTGAAATTAGTGTTTACCATAAAACAAATGTCATCTTTATGCTTTTCAACTAAGGATTGAGGAATCCTTGATTTGTTCTTAACAATATTCTGAAAAGTCTTCAATACAAGCTTCACACTGTCATTGACTTTATCAAAAAGGTGCTTCATGTAGACTGAGTTTATTCTTTCCATTGTGTTCATATTGTCACTCCAATCAATTGTGTAAGGAAATCTTCTCAAAATATGGAAAAACATATAGGTTATCAGAGATGAAAACCTAAACTGTGTGTACTTAGCCTTCTTAATCTTTTCTAAGTTCTCAAATAACTGAATTTTCAAAATTTCACATAGGTCTACTTGTTTCTTCTCAATACACATAAGATAAGCTACGTGAACCATTCCTACAGCCATGTCATCTTCCCTTGAACTACCACAAAATTTAGTTGTTAGGATCTTGCAAAGGTACCTAACATCATCTTGCTTAATCTTACTTATCGCAATTCCTCTACCATTATAACTAGATCTAGTGTTGTCTAAAACAATCTTTCTCATGTTCTTTTCATTCAGTGGAATCTCTCCAACTTTTGATAATCTAGTAACATCATGAATTAGGTTGGTAGTTATATCAATAACTCTATCCTCCATCCAGAATTTCCCATTGTGGATTCTACTTAAAATGATCTTGGTACATTCCTAATCATTAAATTCATACTTCATGGAATATTTGATAATTTCATTATTCTCTAGGTGCCCATAAGCTGGTTTAACTGACATGTCTTGATTATACAATTTTCTGTAATCATCACTAAAATCTACATCTCCCAAAGTTTCAAACTTGCAACCTAAATATCCTTTAACATTCTCAATGTGCAATACTCCGTCTGCTACGGATGATAGTGCTAGTCTGTTATCAATTTTAGCTAGTTCTACTAGTTCTTTCTTAATCTTAGGTCTATTCTTATCCTTAACATTATGAACCATAGAAATATCCATCTTATCAACTGATTAAAGATAAAAAAATACTTCAACTTTGCAAATCTAGGGTTTTAGTATGATCGACGCTGCAAACTACTTCCAAACTTCTTCAAATCCTCCTCAACTCACTTTTTCTTCTTTCAAATCTCTTTTCAATCACTTTGTAATTGTGATAAATTTGATTTCAACCTTATAACACTTCACATTAACTCAATTTGACATCACATTCATTCATTTTGCCGCTAAAACCTCAAAAAGTTGATTCTGCAAACCTGCAACCATAAAACTTTTTGCGACCTCACAAAACACAATATTTTATTTTGCGCACTTAACCATAGCATTAGTACAACATAAAAAACCTATATCTAACTACGTAAAACTTAACTCATTCAAATTCCTAATCTACACTAATCCTAAGTCCTAAACTATAGAAACTTACATAATTTAAGTACTTAAAGAAGGGTCAGGTAAAGATTCATCCTTACCATTAGTTACATTACCTTCCTGACTACTTTCAGTACTGAATATACCTCCTTGATTTATGCCTTTATCAAATTTTACTTCATCTTTATTGCTACAGCAACCTTTCTCTTTGTTTCCTGCATTTTCATTCCTTCTTGCATTGTTCCTAGGGTTAGGGTTATGATGATAACCTCCATTGTTCATTCTGCAAACTCTTGCTGAGTGTCCAAACTTGTTGCATATTTGACAAATGATTCCATTGTTTCCAAATCTCTATCCTTGCTGGTTAATCTGTGACCTGTAATTTCTAGCAATATGTCCTACTTTGTTGCATCTAAAACATACTACTACTTTTCTTTGATTCATTTCTTCAATAGATTTCTTATCTGCATTGTTAGTATTCCCAATCATTCTATCATAATTATTCAAAATTACTTTAGGTCTTCTACATTCGTTAGCTCTGTGTCCAAAACTATGACAATTATAACAATGTCCATTAAGAGGTTTAAATTGCTTACCTATGCAATCTCTCTTCATGTGTCCAATAGTATTACAAGAAAAACATCTACCTTTGAATTCTCTTTGCATACCTTTAGATGATTCTTCCTATTTTGATTCTTCTTTCTCTCTAGGTGGTTCTCCTATAGGTGGATCTTCCAATGTGTTCTCATTTAGCTTTATTTCCTCTACACTTTCAGATGTCTTCAGATCTGGATTCTTACTTTCATGGATTGTTCTAAACATACTAAATCCAAATCCAGTCCTATCAAAGAATGGTTCTTCAAAAGAAATTTGTTTTCCAGTCTTATCACTATTTGAATATAGCCTTTCAAGTTGTTGTTTAGATTGAGTTAATTCACCTTTCACAATTTTATTATACTTCTCAAGTTCCACATATTGCACTTTTACTTTTTCAGATTTAGATGTTTCCTTTTCAAGTCTTGATCTCAAATCTTCATTCTCAATTTTCAATTTTTCATTATTAGATCTGAAATTTCCATCTTTCATACTAAGTTTCAGATTTACTATTTGTAGTTCATGCTTAAGGATCTCATTTTCTTTTTCTAATTCATCATAATCTTCAACAAGCATATCAGATTTCTTTTCAGATTTCAGATCTTCAATCTTAACTTTTAATTTGTCAATAGCATTCTTGCATCTTCATATTTTCTTCTTCAAGATTTTCTTTCATTAGTAAGCATATCAATCTGTTCAAGAGCTTCTTCAAGATTCTTCTGAAGTTGATCCATATCCATAGAGATCTTACTCAAGCTACTAAGCTTTCCTTGAATGTTCCTTCTCTGAGTAACTGTGCTCTGATACCAATTGTTAGAAATAGGAAATACTAAGAGGGGGGCGTGAATCAGTATTTCAAAAACTTTTTCTTTTGCCCACTTATGGATATAACAGATTACTTTGGTGTATACAAAGATTATCAAGTTGATTAACAAACATAGTAGTAAATAGAAAGAACTCATAACACATGATATGTTCTCAAGGAAACCCTGGCCAAGGGAAAACCCCAGTGGGGATGGTACCCACAAAGATCACTAATCAAAAGTATCTTGTTAGGGATATTGGACCCTGTTAGGAGTCAATTTACAATATATAGTAGATCTGTCCTGGTTAAAGGACTTTAGGCCTTGTTAGAAGCCTTAACCCTGTTAGGAGTTAGATTACAAAACCTGATCACCAGCTGAGCTCACTGCCCAAATAGGTAATACAAAATGTTTCTGACTATAGTATGGTACTGCTTACGACTTCACATCAATATCCTTTGCTACTATCACAATATACAACTATCACAAGTTATCTTTTCTTTCTTTTTTACACATCACATACATTTTCATTACATTTCAAGTATGCCTAATATATGAGTTATTAGAGCTAATAAATTTACATGGTTGGCTTCCAAAATCTTTATCCAAGAGTAAACATCTAGGATGTCATCCGTTTATAATGTTAAGTCATTATTTTGACAAGCAAAAATAATCCCTTAACTCTTTCGCTATTACTATCTCCAAAACTGTTCTGTCTGCAAAAACTATCTTCAGTAAACTTCAAATAAATTTGTCTGTGTTGCTCCAAACTTTATGCACACTGAGATGGGGTATCCTCATACTCTTTAGAAGCTTTAGTTAACTACACAAACAAAAATATTGCTCCAGTGGATGTCGCCAACTAAATCTTCATCGGGTGCTCTGTCAGGATCACTGTATCCATACTTAGACAATTTCTTCCTTCAACTTGCCATACTTGCATTCCAGATTCTGCACTCTCAATAGAGATCATATGCTGCCATAATGACAACATCTATGCATCCACATTAGCCAAATTGCCAACAGTATATAGTGAATAGCCAAAAGGATTCACATTATCAGATAAACATGATATGGTATGCAGATTGAAGAAAGCCCTCTATGGAATTAAGCAAGCCCCTAGAGCATGGTATGAGAGACTTGATGGATACCTAACAAAAATTGGATTCAAGAAGGAGTAGCATATTGTAATCTATTCATAAGAGAGACATCTGAAGGTCTACTACTTGTAGCTATTTTTTTTTATGACATTATCTTTGGAGGAAATGAAAAACTTAGTGCAGAATTTTCTAAGGAGATGCAGAGTGAGTTTGAGATGAGTATGATTGAACTTATCAAATACTTTTTGGGATTAAATGTGTGGCAGACAGAGAAAGGTATTTTGATTAATCAGTCCAAATATGTGAAAGAAATATTGAAGAAGTTCAAGATGGATGATTGCAAGCCAATGGGTACACCAATGATAATTGGATGCAAGCTTACAAATGAAGATGATTCTCCAATAGTAGATACAACACTATACAATTCTATGATTGGTAAACTCATATATCTTACTCAAACTAGACCAGACATTTCTAATGCATTTGGCATAGTTGGAAGATTTTCAGCAGAGCCTAAACAAAGTCACCTCATGGTAGTAAAGAGAATATTTAGATATTTTCATGGCACTATACATTATGGTCTATGATATCCTAATTTAGAGAATGTTGAGCTTCATGTATATATAGATGCAGATTGGGCAGGATGCATTGATGATAGAAAGAGTATATCAAGTGGTGCAGTGTTTCTTGGTGACAGACTTGTCACTTGGACAAGCAAGAAGCAAAATTGTATTTCTCAATCAACAATAGAAGTGAAGTATGTTGTAGTAGCCCTAAATTATTCTACAATTGTTTGGATCAAGAAAATGATAAAGGACTTTTTTATTCAAATTGATTATCCTATTGCTATTCATTGTGATAATACTAGCACTATCAATATGTCAAAGAATCCTGTGATGCATGCAAAAACAAAGCACATAGAGATTAAGTATCACTTCCCAAGAAAGATAGTGGCAGAGAAAGAATTTAAATTGGATTATGTGAGTACAAAGGAATAGCTAGTAGATATATTCACAAAGCCCTTGCCAAAGTATACTTTTGAGTGTCTCAGGGAGAAGCTGGGAGTAATTACCTTCCCTGATTCTACTTAGAAAAAGAGGAAAGTGCATCACTCCTTAGGGATTGATGGATGGTTAACTAATCTACCTAAGGAGTAGTACCAGATCTTCAATGATTTGGAACCCTTTTCCGTTGATGTCAAAGGGGGAGTAGTATAAAGTCATGAAAAATAAGAAAAGAAACAAAAAAATAAAATAGGATATACAGTAAGGGGGAGCATATTTAGTAATAAATGAGAAGAAAGGAGGAGTTGTAGTAGTTAATGGAAGATTCATCCTTGGGGGAGTTTTGATGAGGAAATGGAGGATGTTATAAAATAATTTCTCATTTGGATTGGTGGTGTTTTCATTCCATATGTTTCCATCAATGCCAAAGAGTGAGATTGTTGGAGATTTGCCTGCAGGCCAGTGTTGACTGTATATTTGTCATTGATGACAACATATGGTAAGTAGCACACATGGAAGACTTATGTAGTAAGATTTGAGTAAATGTAGCATGCACATGTTATCAACATGATATTATGGATGCAAAGGTTAATTGTTAGTACAAACAATTATGTAGTAGCTTGTGTCAACATTGTTCCTGATAGAGTTACAGACAATGTTATGTGAATGTTTATCCGTACAATCATCATGGAGCCTTGTGCATTTGGATATGTGATGAAGACATGTTAGTGATGTTACAATCATGGAAGTAGAGTCTGATCATTAGTAGAAGTAAAGTTATGTAGTTACTATTCACCAGTAATAGTTTCCTGTGTTTATTCAAAATAGACGACAAATATTATATTGGTTTAGAAGTTGCACCTATCATTTCCGTATGTACCCTTGGATTAGTGATTAGAGAAGAGTTGTCAATGTTTAGTTAAGAGCACATGATGTAATTAATCTTGAGGAGGAATTTTTAGTTAATTTGGTAGAGCCAATAGTGTGTAGCATCCATCTACATTTATTAATATTGAACAGGTCCCAAATTGTGTTGCGTACTTAGTAGAGCGGACAAAAGTATTATCAAAACGTGTTATGGTTTATCTAATATGATTTCAAGGTGGTTCCAACAAGCTGAATTGATTATATCATTTGGAGGAAAGATATTTATAGGCAGTCATTTGTGATTTCTAAGGAATGGTTCAAATTTGATTGTGAGGAGTAGAGTAGAGTGTGCGAAGTGTTGAGCCATCAGCACAAGGTCTATGTGACCAAGTGAAGAGTTTTTGCTATACATTGGAACTAATCTAGACAACAAGTCAAAGCATAGTTCACCAAGATCTAGATATAGTGTGTATCTATTATTCAGAAGGTTGTAGCCTTCACCCCTTTAAGCAGTGTGCTCTCGGATAGTGTGTCCTCACCCCTAACAAGGTTGATTGTAAAAGACTCTTGATAGGGTCTGACCCTTGATCAGGTCACTGTACTAAATGTATTGTAAAGACAACTCCTAACAAGGTTAAGGAGCTTCTAACAAGGATCATAATACAATAGTACATATTATTAGTGGGTGTCAATTCCCACTAGGGTTTTTACCTATTTGGGTTTCCCCGTAACCAAAATATTGGTGTTGTGTTCAAATGTTCTTTCATTGTGTTTATGCTTTATGTTTAAATATACTTAATTGGATAAAGAATTGAAACTTTTAGATAGCTGATTCACCCCCACCCATCTCAGTTATCTCTTGGGACTATTCTTAACACAATCAACACAAGTACTCCCATTCCCAATGTTTGCACAAAGGATCACATTTGATCGATCAATGGGTGAAGGTGGAAATGATCTATTGGAGAGGCCATACTTAAACAAAACAACAAGTCTTACTTTCTCTTACAAAACATGCATTTACAAGGCTCATCTCAATGCCAACTTGCTCATCTCATAAAGCCCAAATCAACTTCCCTTATGACCCCAAATTTGCAAAAAAATGGGGAGGACAATCTTGAAACCATACCCCATTTTTGTCACTCTCAAAGAAGGATCTCTTTAAGAGGCATTTTGGAAGCTTTGGGTGATGAAAAAGGTAAAATTTGTCCCCCATTCCTATGTATATGCATTGGGGTAGCTAAAACTAACCTTATACACTCCTTAGGGATCAATTTGACCTCTCTAAAACCCATGTGAAGTTAACTCACGAAAATGGGAAATGATGTGACTCATGCCTTGGTTCCCTAATCAATTAACTACACCTAGGGACTCACAAGGTGACCTAAGGGTAGAGTAAAGTCAAACATTCCACTTAGGCATGCCAACACATAAGCAGTAGTGTTAAGTCACACAACAAAAAGGTACACATCACACCACTTTATTTCACACATGGCATGCCAAATGGATAAACACATTTATATTTACACATAATTTACATTCAATTATGCACTTAAAAACACTTTCAAATAAAATTCACTCATGCATCACATTTACAAATTTAAAACAGATAAGAATAAAGTCATTCTCTCCATATAGTCGACCTTGAACTTTTCACATTGATCCGTCCTTATTTCTCCATATTTAAAACCATGGTCATAATCCTGCACACTCAATTTAGATATTAGTATCACATGAAATCATCACATATGTAATCATATCGAAGGAGAAACATGATCCATAATAACATTCAAATACAAATACATTGACAAACTGCATTTCATGATTTCAACATATACATAAACCATATTGTATCCTATTTCTATAAGCATCACATATAAGTTTGATTTCACTTAAACAAGTAACCCTAAGTCAAATGCAAAACCAATTCATTAGGAAATCAACATCATAACTACCTCAATTCCTATTCCATAAGATAATGTAAATCAAAATGTAAAATTCAAAATTTAATTATCTTTCTATATCATAAAGTTAGGATGAATCTAACATAAGCATATAAGGGTATGTCTAACATCATCATCCATAAAAGCATGTAAAACCATCACATAATTTCTAATGATATGAATTTATAATCAAAATAAGTCTAATATCTCAAAATAGTGTATCATTTAGATAGTCCATGTGTGAAAACATCATCTAAATTAAGATGGGTCAGGGTAGGACCTCACATCCTCCCCCCTTAGGAATGAACTTCCTCCTGGAGTTCATTGAATAGATGGTCATACTAAGCTCTCATCTATGCTATGGTCTCCCAAGATGCTATGACCTCATCATATCAATCCAACTAAACCCTAACTTGGTCCAGCTCTGGGCCTCAAGGGGCTATGGTCATGTGTGCTAGTATATGAATGGGCTCCAAAGTGAGTTGCCCATCTGACTCCACCTACAAAGCATCCCAATCAATGATATGAGACTCATCATAAATATATTTCCTCAAAAAAGATACATGAAATACATCATGTATGTGCAATAGGCTAGGTGGCAAGGCTAAACAATATGAAACTGGGTCTATGCTCTCCAAAACCTCAAAAGGACTAGTAAGGAGGCATACCCAATGATGTGTGATGGCCATTATTGTAGGAAAAATCTACTAAATGTAGGTACTCCTACCACATAACCTAATGATCCATCACATACATGTGTAGCATTTCCTCTAACACCTGGTTGAATTTCTTAGTTTGACTATTTGTCTCTGGATGATAAGTTCTGCTGAAGTTGAGCCTGGTGCCCAAAGCAGTCTATAGCTCTCTCCAAAATTAAGAAGAAAGAGAGAATCCCTATTATATATAATTGTATGAGGAATACCATGAAGTCTGACAATATATCTCAAGAAAACCTATGCCATTGCAGGTTTTATGAAGGTAGTATGAATAGGTGATAGGTGGGCTACCTTGGTCAACCTATCCACTATCACCATAATAGCATCGTGGTGATGAGATGACATAGGAAGACCAACAATAAAGTCCATGGATATAATGTCCCACTTCCACTCAATTATCTCATGTGGTGGAAGAAGCTCACTTGGATGGTGGTGCTTTGCCTTAACTCTTTGACACTTCAAGCATCTAGTCACAATCTCTATAATGTGTGTCCTTATACCTAGCCAATGATAGAGCTATTTCAAATCTGCATGTAACTTCTTGACTCTGGGCTGTGTTGCATGTGGTGCTCTATGAGCCACAAGGATGATGAAGTCACACAACCCACCAAAAGAATGTACATAAATGTGTCCTCTATGAAGAAGAAGACCATAAGACTCTAGGGTATAATCTGAGAACTTCCCCTCAAGGGGCCTCTAAGCCTGAATAAATTGAGAAACCTCATAATAGAATGCATCCTCATGCAAGTGCTGCAATATGCGCTCTCTCAAATCTATGCTAGTAGTCATGCATGAAAGCTCATGATGTCTCCTAGTCAAGGTATCTGCTACCATATTCTCCATACCCTTTATATAATGAACATCAAAGTCATACTCACAAGGGAACTCCATCCACCTCCTCTATCTAGCATTAAGATTCGACTGTGTGAATATGTACTGTAAACTTTGATGATCTGAGTCAAGATTGAATCTATGATCCAATAAGAAATGTTGCCACCTCACCAAAGCATGCACCACTATTGCTAGCTCTAGGTCATGGGTAGGGTGGTTAAGCTTGTGAGTCTTGAGTTTCCTAGACTCATAAGAAATAGCTCCACCACCATGCATAAGCACTACCCCAATCCCATATAATGATGCATATGTGCTTACTATGAAGTCCACTGATGGATCCAGTACTCCAACAATAGATGTGCTAGTAAGTGCTCTCTTGAGCTCTTAAAAATATCTCTTGCACCTCTCTATCCACTCAAAATTCTTCCCCTATCTTTGAAGGGATGTGATAAGATTAGCCACTCTAGGGAATCCCTCAACAAACCATCTATAATAGCTTGCAAGACCCATGAAACTCTTGATCTTAGTCACACTAGTAGGTTCTGGCCAATCCATAATCTCTATAATCTTAGCTGGATCAACTGAGATCCCATCTCCTGATATCACATGTCCAAGGTAATGAATCTCTAATCTGAAGAAGGAACACTTCGACAAACTTCTAAACAACTGATTATCCCTCAAGCACTGCAAGACCTATCTCAAATTCTCATCATGCTCATGCTCATCTTTTGAGTAGATCAAAATGTCATCTAAGAACACCACCACAAATCTATCTAAGAATGAGTGGAACAATCCATTCATGAGGCTCATGAATACAACTGCAAAATTCATGAGTCCAAAAGGAACCATGGTGAACTCATAATGGCCATAGCATGTACAAAATGTAGTCTTATGGATGTTTCTCTCCACAATCCTCAACTGGTGATACCTTGACTTCAAGTCTATCTTTGAGATTAGACAGGCACCCTAAAGCTGATCGAACAAATCATCTATCCTAGGAAGTGGGTACCGATTCTTGATGGTCACCTTATTCAACTATCAGTAAACCATACACAACCTAAGAGATCCATCCTTCTTCTTAACAAAGATGATGGGTGCACCCCATGTTGATACACTAGGATGAATGTGGCCTTTCTCCAAAATCACCTGTAATTGAATCTTGAGCTCACTAAGCTCATAGGTAATCATCCTATAGGGTTCTTTAGATACGGGCTCTGCTCTTGGCACAAGATCAATGTGAAAATCCACTGCTCTAGGTGGTGGCATACCAGGTAGCTCTGAAGGAAAAACATCTACAAACTCCTACAAAATGGGGTGGTTGTAGTACCTCCATAGTTTGCTTTCAGTTATTTAGTGTCCTACTCTTTTAGGCCTCTTTGCATGTGTGCAGATGTTGTTATTATTCCATTGATCATTGATGATCAGGATTATGTTTATGTTATGATGTTATATGATCTCATAATTAGATGTTAATGTTTTTAAGATGCGATGTTATATTTTAGTTGGTTTATGTTATACTTACCCCATACTAGCATGTGTATGGTGTTCATATGAATGTATCTATATTATGAGTCTTTATGGTAGAGGGCGGAGGCATAGTTACTCGCTTTGTCAAGATCCACATGAATGACCGCACCCTATCATTACTTGTTATATGTTGTATCTACATGCTTTGTTTTGTGATGACATGTTTGTAGGTATAGGGCATCATCTTCCCTGAATTGGCAGGAGTGAGCGTGCCCATAAATACTCATCTCAATGGTAAAGAGGGGAGATGATAGATGGACCCAAAACCTAATCTTTACCCTATTTATCCTAATTGTTGGATAAAGTATCAGTTGACTACCTTGCCTAAATTTGGTCAGGTTGACCTAATTCGTGGATCCCTTCTTTTGAGTTTGTATGATGCGTGAATGTTCTTGAAATATTGCTTTGATTTAATTATTTTTCTATGGTTATTTTAATTAATAATATAGTGGGAAAATAATGATTAAAGTATTTCTTATGTCGTTGAAAGATTATTAATTAATTAAAAATCAAATATGAGAATATTTGAATTTAATTAATTAATTGTGCTAAATTATGATTTAATATGTTTTTATTAGATTGTTGAAAAATTAGTGCATGATTTAATTGTGTCATAATTATTAAATAGTTTAAATGTGGAATTTTATATTACATGTGCTTTATTGATTTATGTGAAATTTGATTTCATAAAGTAACTTGTAAATGGAATTCTATGTGAGTTGTGCATAAATAATATATTTTATAATTATTAATTGGTATTTTCCCTCAACTAAGAAAAAAGAGGAGTTTGATAAGGAGTTTTGTGTGAGTCATCTAGGGTTTGCTTAATTGTTGGAGTTGAACCCCTAATAGGGGGATTTGACATTCATTTTGGGGAAGGAATTTTGGGAGAGCAATTTTGGAGAGAGCTTTTGGGAGTTTTATGTTTTCTTTGTGTTCTTGAGGTTGTGGAGATTGTGCATGAATTCTGGGTGAAGATTGTTTGCTTTGGATTTGGGAGTTTCTTGCACTGTGACTCAGAGTCTACAGGTTGAGCTTCTCTGTTGGCAGTTCTAGATTGTATTCATCTCATAGGCATTTAGTTTTAATATCTAGCATTAGAGTGAGGTAGGGTTTGAATTGATCTTACTATAATTTTATTTACAAAATTATCATTATGTAGATGTGCTTGATTTAATTTATGGATGTGATTTTTTTTTTTCTATTATGCTTCATTATGGGTATTAGGAAACCCTTTGGATTATGTTTTTTATTTTATATTGTGACTTGGCATAGTAATGTTATGCTGCTAAAATTTTGGGAGAAAATTCATCCTAGGGCACTTAGAAAATGAAAAAAATTAAAAGCTCTATAGTTAGTTCTATAGTATGAATGAATTAAATTAATGGGTTGTTGTTAGAAAATCCATTTGGGGGAAAATTCACTATTCTGTGTAAAAAGTTCCTTTCTGTAAAAAAAATTTACACAGTCAAAATAAAATAATTACCACAGTAAATTAGTTTGGTTGCTAATGGTAAGAAAATTGCATTATCAAATAGGAAAGTATGTTGCAAATAATGGAGGATAAAATAGAATAGAAGAAAAGATAAATTGTCTTGTATTTGTGTATAAAAATGACAAATTTCCATTTCTAGAAATCTATTATAAGGCCTGTACAATTCCATTTTTGGAAACAGAGCCTTCAAGGGAAAAAAATGCATATAAAGTATGTCCTGTCAATATCAAAATATAATTATATTCTTTTTAAATTAATATAAATTATATTTCTATCTATTATCTATTCAAATTGCTTGCACCGAAAAATTGAAATGAAAAAAAATATATAAAAAATATGAACAAATTTTGTAAGGTGAAATTTATTATTTAAATTTTTTTTTGTTTTGTAAGGGCGGGGACCACCTGTACCCTACCCCCTATCTTTATTGAATGAGATGCAGGCTATACACAGGTACCGTGGCTGACCCGAGTACAGGGTACTTGCGCAGCGACAGTGGTTGTCCTCCCACCTGGTACACCTCATCGCATAGTTAACATGCGATAACCTTTTTTTTCCTTGCACTTTATTAAATACTATTAAATACTATTAAATTTATATTATTAATTTTGTTAATTAATAATATTTATCAACAAATAATATTTGTTTGTAATTTAGTTATTTATTTATTTATTTTAAAAAAAAATATTTTAAATAGATTTGTTTATTATGAATTTATTTTCATAATAGATTTGTATTTTATTTATAATCTTTATTTATAATTTAATTATTAGTTAATAATAAATTTTAATAGTAAATTTATTTAAATATTAGTAAAATGTGTTGATAATTATTATTTATAATAATAATTGTATTACTAGATTAGACTGATGTTGTTAAACCCTAAGGCCAGTGGGCTATTAAAATTGGGTTAAAATTAATTGGTGGAACTTGGGTTATTTATCTAAATTGGCTTAAATATGAACTACATGATGTGATGAAATTATGTGTACAAATTGGACTTTTACTTAATGTTGAAAACGTATAAGTTTTCTTTTCATTTGAACATGCATTATTTTCTATTGAAATTGGCTGTTTAATTCAATATGGGTTTATCTTTCCTAGATGTCAAGTTTGTTAGTTTAATGGGGATTAGATGACCTAGGAGAGACAGAGGCTTGGGAATTGTCTATTGTTCATGTTGTTTCTTTGTTTGGCATGAGTGTGTATTATACTTTTTCCAGTTGACCTTATAGGCTCTTGTTGTACTATATGATTCAGTGAATACGTTTATGTAGTCAATCCTAGTTTCTATGATGAATCTGGATGTGTGACTAGCTGTTTTATCTAAGTTTTGATTTAGGAGAGTTCTTTGAGCCTAGGGTAGTTTACCTAGATATGTGTTAGGAGGTGGCTTGCAATAAGCGTCGGGGCCCACAAGTGGCTTCCAGGATCACTTATTGTAAGTATCTATAATCAAGTGATAACTTAATAAATTAAGGGGAAATAAATGAACCTACTAAGATAAGTTCCTCACCCATGCTTTAGTGCTAGTACAGACTAAGGTGGGGATGGAGAAGATGCTTTCCACCTTGAGAGGTGTGTGTCTAGCATAGTTAATGGCTTCGTCTGTACAAGAAGTCATTGATCCGTGTATGGTCACTTGAGTGCCGGGATCCAGAGTGATTACCAGGATGAGACTCAAGGGTTAGACATACATGATGACACTTGCCTAGACATAGTCTAGTTATTCTACATGGTCGATTACCTCTGGCTTAGTGAGTTATACCTTTCACTATACTTGTTGACTTTGAGGTAGTAAGCTATCAGGATTCCTTTCCTAGTAGTGTTTCCTGGTTTGATTTGATTATCTGATTGGGGTCCGATGTTATCTCCTCAGCATGGTGGGGTAGACCTTTGTGGTTCTACACGGATGGGTGGTAGTGATTCTTTACCATTCAAGATTTGACGTCTTGGTGCTGGTGCTTGATGGTGTCCTTGCAGTTGGATCCTTGTGCTACTTCTTCATTGATGTTCTTTCTTATATTCTTTATTTGTAATCCTATATTAGCATATCACTTGTGATACCTAATCTAGACATTGTATTATCATAGTTAGATTTATTACTACATACCCTATGACATGTGCAGTGGATGTCAGTTTATGTATATGTCATGGATGTCCATGAGAATTGTATTATTGTTGTATCATGTAATTGTAATTTGTAAGTTATGGAATCTTTTGTTGATGTTAGTTTTAGTTATATTTCATTCTTAAGTAATTCTACGTCATGGAACCCTTGAGTATTGTAATTTGTGTTGGATGTTTTTTTCAATGTGAGTAAATGGTAATTGCTTCCACACTATTGTTTATCTTGTTTGATAACTTTAGAAAAATTTGTTCACCAAACTTAGTAGCATGTATAGGATTAAATTCTCTTGGGTTCCTTGGCGGGGCATTACAATGGTCATCAAGGGAAGTCTCCTTCTTTACCTCCCCATCTCTGTCACTGATGGTGATGGAAAACAACTAACAACCCTTTCACATGCACCACTTAAGCTGCATACTAGAAATCATATGAAGAGATATAGGTCTCTGATCTCCTGAGATAACTGAGGACACAACATCATCATCCACAAACTCAAATTTTTTCTATCTATAATCCATCTTAGCTCTGTGGGAATAAAGCCAATCCATGCCAAGAATGACATCATAGGATCCTAGTGGTGTGACACAAAGGTCAACTGAGGTGGTCATATCCCCAATCTACAACTGACGTCTCCTCACCAAGGAACTAAATAGCACCCTAGTGCCTGAGGCTAACTCAACCTCCCAACTGAAATCCTACCTAGCTACCAATAGCCTGCAATGCCCCACTATAAAAGATGTAATAAAAAATTTCAGTAGCTTCTGAATCAAAAAGAATAGAAATGCTACTACCTCCAATCATGTTTGTGGCCTCAATAACTATGGATTAATGCTTAGCTTGGTTTTTATCAACTTCTATAAATACTTGGTGAGATCTTCCCATGTCTTCTATGGTAGGCTCTAAAGCTGCCACCCTCTAATTGTTGGTTGGATTACCCATAGGACAAAATCTAGAAATGTTCCCCATAGCACCATATGTGTAGCACAAACCTCTAGCCTAGATCTGAATCCCCTAAGGTCTGGACTATTTTTGTTCACCTATTATACTAGATCCACTATACCCACCTCTGGATGACCTTGTCTAAGCTCTCTGAGCACGTCGAGAACCCTGTGAATGCCACTTCTTGGGCTTAGAGCCCCACTATCCCTATGGAGGTATCTATATCTGACTCTGCTGAGATTGATGCTACTACTGCTGAGGTGCCCTAGTAGACCCTAAGGAGTTCTTCTGATTTCCCTTCCAGTGGGATTTATAGAAACCAGAAGACTTTGGTGTGGAATTATGTTTCTATGACCTATCCCATGCATCATGAGACCTATTATGGATCTCCTCAGAAATCATGTCCCTCTTTATGGTATAGCATAAATTTCTTGGAGTTACCATCTGCACCCTATAAAATATAGCATAGTTCAGCCCTTTAATAAAGAGCTTGACCTAAAGTTTCTCATCCTTCATATATTCCACATAGGGAAGGAGCTTGAGGAACTTACTCTCATACTATGCCATAGAAAGACCTCTTTGTTGTACTCCATGAAACTCATCGAAACAATGTTGGATGAAGTAACCTAACATATACCAAGCTCTAAATCTCTCAAGGAAGTTCTCCAATGTGAGGGTGTCTTGACTAGGTGGCTCTTATACTCCTCCTTCCTGCACCAAGTAGAGGCGGTCTCTCTAAGCATGTATATTGAAAATCATGCCTTAAGGTTTCTCTCATAAGGACACAACCAAAAGCAACACTTGAGGCTCAAAAGCCAAGCCTCGACCTCTGTCCCACCTATGGATCCTAGAAAGGGTGGTGGTTGTAGTCATATAAGATCCCTGATCTCATCCCCTATATCATGGGGAGCTCTTGGCACTACCACTGATGGTGGCTCTGGCATGTGAATTGACTCATCCTCATGGTCTTCCTACTCCTCAACCTGTCTAGGAGGAGGACTCCTACTCTTTTCTCAGACCTCAACCTACTGACCTCCTAGAGGTAATCTATCCATAATGATACTGGCTAAAGTCTGAAGTGCATTAAGGATGTCCTGGTTGGGATTAGGTGGCAACACAAAAGGGGCCCCCTGCTCACCACCTAATCCCTCATCTACCTTCTGTATTCCCTCAATTGCCACACAACCACCTCTAGCTCTTTGTCGACATTGTTAAACATTTCACATGATTGGAGGCATCCTACACTAAAGTATAAACAAACAGTGAGTTGAAAATGTAATGGGTTTAGGTTCCTAGAGTAGAAACTTATCTCTGATACTAGAATGTAATTCCCAAAATACTAGGACAAAACACACCAATGATTTTTTTTTAAGAACACTAAACAAGATAAAACATCACCTTGGTTACATACTAAGAATGGACAAGTATGAAACACAATGCTAAATGACTGATGCAAATTGACTCACTAGGGGAATCATGGCATGTGCTAGCATGCCAACATCCCTTATTCATCAAATTGCATCAGTCCATAAATTTCCCCAGCTAGGTTTGACTTAAACTATTCTAAAGGATAAATCTCAATTCAATTCCAACTGAAGTAAGCATGATAAGTCACCCTGCCCAAACACTAAGGATAAGTCAACTAGCATGAATTGATTTTCATTGAAAATTGATAATTTAAAATTATGTAATAAAAGTATATTAATATTCATAAAAAAATAATAATGATTCCACTAAGGGATTAACAATAAAAAATATCATAATTCAATTTATTAAAGTGCTAAAATAAGGGTAATAATTTTCAACTCGGTCCCTCCTAGGGATTTTTAATAAATAAACTAAATTTGTTAGAAATAGGGAATACTGAGAGGGGGTGGGTGAATTAGTATTCTACAAACTTTATCTTTTGCCCAAATATGGATATAACAGATTTTCTTCACACATGCATAACATAAGACACTAAATAACATGCATAGCAATAACATCAAAGAACTCATAACACATTATTTGTTCTCGAGGAAACCCTAGCCAAGGGAAAACCCTGGTGGGGATGGTACCCAGAAAGATCCACTAATAAAAAGTGTCCCATTAAGGATATTGACCCTGTTAGGAGTCTATTACAAGCATATAATGTATTAGTCCCGATTAAGGGACTATAGGCCTTGTTAGAAGCCTCAACCCTGTTAGGAGTTGTCAATACAAAATCTGATTACTAGATGAGCCCACTGCCCAAACAAGTAATATACAATGTATACAAAATAGGTCAAGGTACATAACCTTATTCTTCTTGTATCAATATTCCTTTGCTGCTCTTATCTTCACATCATCACTATTACATTCACTTTACAATTACATTTATTACATCACTTTTTCTTCGCTGCTTCTCTTTACAATTACAATTGCATATATATACAAGTTATTAAGGCTAATAAAATTACATGGTCAGCTTCCATATATCATTATATAAGATTTAGCATCTAAGATTTCATCCCTTTATATTGTTAAGTCATTATTTTGATAAACAAAATAATCCCTTAACTCTTTACCAATTCTACCTTCATACTCTATCCTGTCGGCTTCACACTATCTTCGGTAAAACTATCATAACTAATTTTGTACATGACATACTAACTTGCACTCTAAGATGGGTCATCATTAGCCATCATAGAGTCTATTTTCATGTTCACAAGCACTGAACTCACTCCAGTCAATGTTGCCAACAAAAACTGTGTCCTGGTACACTGTGAAAACACTGTCTCACACAAACAAATTTGTGATGCTCTCTTCTATACTTTCTCTCTGACTTGTGTGATCTTCATGAGGATCATATGTTTCCATAATGAAAAAATCTATGTACTCACTTCAGCCAAATTTCCAACAATCTCCCCCTTTGTCATTGGTGGCAACATATGAGAAAATTGGCTAAGTGTACAATAACAAAATTTCAAACCTGTCTCAAAATTGGCCATAGTATAAGATATATACTATCCTTATATCTCCTCAAAAATAATTCTTATATACTGCAATACTCCCCCTAAGAGTATACATAATACTATCAATCTTCTGCTTTGTATAATTCTCAATTTTCTGTATATCTCCCCCCCTTTGACAACAATGACAAAATAAAGTAGGGAGGCTAACAAAATTGTAACACAAAAGATTATACCTTAAATGTCTTATTGCAAAGCCAGTAGGCTTTCAACACAATTTGCAAAATCAACTTTTATAGCTTCTAACTCCTTTTCCCATGATTTCTTGATGGAATCTACCACATTGAGTAGTGTGCTCAGTCCATAAGTTGCAATTTGACATGCTTGGAGGGTCTCAAAGTTAAATTTCTAAAATGATATCCTAGTTGTAAGACATTCTTCCAACTGCTCTTCAATAACACTTATCTTCATGGAAGTATGTTCTCTCAAAAGAGTGAGTCTCCTCATTTTTTTGTTCCTCTCATCTTGCAAAATTCTTATTTCATCATACAGCTTCAAAACTTTCTTCTCAACATGACTAATCTTCACATTAGGATTAAAAAGAAGGTTTGATTCATTCTGAATCTCTACTTCCTTTAGCTTGATCTGCTTGTCTTCTTCTGCTACCAAAATCTCTGGTGTTGTACACTGTATGTACAAAGACTTTCCTATTCCCAAATGTCTCCTCAAATCCTTGATACAGATATCAAGACTATTGACATCATCTCTGATATTTTGACTGATTTTCAAAAGCATTCCAGCCTCATAGTCTGCTTGTGCCTTTACCTTTGCAATCTCAGATAGATTTGTAAACTCATCATCAAAGGTTCTCATCAGTTTCTTTGCTTTCTCCAGAGGGTCTACATCTACAATTTATGTGGTTACAACTCCTTGTAACTTTTTAGTTAAGTCCTTCAAACAACCTTCAAGATTCTTTACCTTCTTGTTTTTACCAATAATTTTATTTAGGGAAGTGATCAATTCTAATTGATCATCATCCTCAACTTCCTTTCCTAAATCTTCAAATAAAGATCCAATTTCTTTCTTCTTTTCAGTCTTAGGAGTAAGACTGATGTCTTCTTTTGTAGGAAGGGGTACTGCAACCTTAGTTTCTTTAGGTTCTTTAGTCATAGATTGGGTTTGTTCTACTTTTTCAGTTCTATCTAGTTCATCAAGAGCCAAATTGTCAACAATGTTCTTTAAGTTTTGAAATACATTTTCTTCAGTGTCCAATGTAATCTTTGTACCTTGAACATTCATAGATTCTTCTTCAATATTTATAGCAGGTGGAGAGGGAATATCCTCCTGTTCTACTTCTTTCTCTTGCTCTGCAACAATTAAAGTCTCTCCAACAATTTCTGTCATAACTTTAATTATTGCTTGTTCTATTTTTGTTCTCACTTGCTCATACTATCTTGCCATGATTTGAATGGTTCTCCTCTTAGTCCTCAAAAGAGTGCCAAGGGACTTTAAAATCTATTTAAGATGCTCATCATCTTTCACAACACACAGTTTCTTCACCATATTTTCTCTCATAGTTTTATCTTCTTCTTGTGCTCTCATTTTCTTGTTAACAAGCTTCTTGAATAGGTCATCAGGAATCTTGCCCTAAATAGTATCAAACTTCTTGTTAGCCAGAATCATGTACTTAACAACAAATTTTTCAAGATTCAATCTCTTAGAATAGTCATAAAGGTCATAGTACTTATTCATCTTAGTGAAGTCTCCATCTTGTATGATTTCTTCATTCACTCTCTCAATTCTAGGTTTCCCTGCTTTCTTCTTCACAATAGTGTGATCATCTTCAATTACTACAATTTTCCTAGGGACTGGTGGCACCAAAACTTTCTGCCTCTTACCAGGTCCTATAGCACTTTCCTTCACTCTCTTGCTGGGTGTGGAAGAAGAGGATCTAGTGGATTTCCTTGTTTCTTGTTCTTCCTTAGGTTCCTCAACTTTCACCTTTACTTGTGTAGGTTCATGCTCAACTGCACTGGATGACAAGGGAGGTACAAACAAGATTTATTTCTGGTCAATACGTCTAATTGTTGATGTTGTCTTCTTTGCAATATCAAACTCATGCTCTATCATGCCAGAATTCTTTAATAATTTCTTTATAGTGTTGTCCACTCTCTTCTTAGACTACTTTTCTTCCATTATAGCTTTTGCAAGGTTGAAGTTTTCTTCAATTGTTCCAAATCTCTTGCACTGGGTGTCCAACTTACTCTTAAGTAACCTACCAACATATCCTTCTATCTCTGCCTTAGATATCTCATAGCCAAGAGGGTCTATGAACTCAATTCTAGGTTTCAGTACTTCAATATAGGTAAATTCAGTGTCAACCATGAAACATATATCATTTTTATATTTCTCCACAATAGACTGTGGAATCCTTGATCTGCTAGATACCGATCTCTGAAATGTCTTCAATACCAACATAGTACTCTCATTCACTTTATCAATAACATGTTTCAAATATACTTTATTGATTCTTTCCATAGTGTTTTGTCCATCATTTCAATCATTTGTAACTATGTAAGGAAATCTTCTTAATAGGTGGAAAAACATATAAGTGATCAAAGAAGAAAATCTAAATTGTGCATACTTGGTCTTCTTAATCTTCTCCAAGTTTTCAAACAATTGAATTCTCAAGATTTCACACATATCTACTGGTACCTCATCAACACACATCAAATATGCTATATGTACCATGCCAGTTGCATATCATCTTCTTTATAATTTTCATAAAACTTAGTGGTTAGGATTTTGCACAAATATCTCACATCATCTTGCTTGATTTTACTGATTACAATTCCTCTACCATTATAGGATGAACCTGTGTTATCAATAACTATTTTCCTCATATTCTTCTCATTTAAGGGAATAGCACCAGATTTAGATAATCCAGTTACATCATGAATCAAATCAGCAATAATGTCTATTACTCTATCCTCTAGCCAAAATTTCCCATTATGAATTCTACTCAAAATGATCTTAGTGCATTCTTCATCGTCAAACTCATATTTCAATGAATACCTAACAATCTCATTGTCTTTTAAATGTTCATATCCTTGCTTCAAAGACATATCATGATTGTAAATCTTCTGATACTCACTGGTAAAGTCACTATCACTTAGGGTTTCAATCTTACATCCAAGATAACTTCTTACATTTTCCAAATGCAAAACTCCATCTGGTATGGATGATAGTGCTAACTTAGGATCATCTTCCAAGGGTTCTACTGGTTCTTTCTTTAGTCTAGGTCTATTCTTATTTCTGACATTGTGAATTAAGGATACATCCATGATTTCTTCTAATCTCTTATACCGATTCAAAGATCTATCAAGATGAATACCTCAAATTCATGATTTAGGGCTTTCTTAGATTTAGCGCTTCAATCTTTCACCAAATCACTACAAAATGCTTCCAATCACTACTTTCTACTCTTCCAAACACTTCAATTCACTTTGATAGACAAATAACTTTGATCATAACCTTTTATCACTTGAATCTCACTTAGGTCTAACATCACATTCAATTATTTTGCTGCTTCTTTCTAAAAAGCTATTTTCTGTTAACCTGCAAAACTTAAAACTTCTTGCGATCTCGCATAACATAATATTTTATTTTGCACTCTTAACCATAGCATTAGTAGATCATAAACTACTTACATTAACTACGCAAGACTTAATTCATCATAAATCTACTTCTACACTAATTCTAAGTTCCTAAACTACTACAATTTACATAATTTAAGTGCTTAAAGATAGGTTAGGTAAGGATTCACTCTTACCACTTGATACTTCACCTTTTTGATTACCTTTAATGTTGAATATGTCTCCTTGATCTGTGCCTTTAACAAACTTTACTTCATCTTCATTACTGCAGCAACCTTTCTGACTGTTTCCTGTACTTTCATTTCTTCTTGCATGATTCCTAGGGTTAGGGTTAGGATGATAAGTTCCATTGTTCATTCTAAAAAATCTTGTTGTATGTCCAATCTTGTTACATATCTAACAAACAATTCCATTGTTCCCATATCTCAGTCATTGCTGATTTATCTGTGACTTGCAATTTCTAGCAATGTGTCCAACCTTGTTGCATCTATAACATACTATTCCATTTCTTCTGTTCATATGTTCAGTAGGTCTCTTTTCTGCATTGTTAGTATTCCTAAACATTCTACTACCATAATTATTCTCAATAACTTCATATTTTCTACATTCAATAGGTCTATGTCCAAAACCATGACAATTATGACAATAATCATTAAGAGGTTTAAATTGTTTACCTGTGCAATCTCTCTTCATGTGACCAATAGTATTACAACCAAAACATCTACCTTTGAATTCTCTTTGCATACCTTTGGGTGATTCTTCTTGCTTTGGTGATTCTTCTTCTTTAGGTGCATCTTTAGATTTGTTGACCTCATCTAACTTCTTTTCATCAATGCTTTTACATACTTTTAGATCTAGTTCTTTTCTTTCATCATTTGTTCTGAATATATTTAATCCAAGTCCAGTCTTATCATAGGATGGTTTCCCAAAAGATACTTGTTCATCGATCTTCTCACTATTTGAATATAGCCTTTCAAGTTGTTGTTTGGATTGAGTCAATTCACCTTTCACAATCTTATTGTATTTCTCAAGTTTTCTATGCTACAAATTTACTTTCTCAAATTTAGATGTTACTTTACCAAGTTTAGATCTTAATTCTTCATTTTCAATTTTCAATCTTTCATTCTTAGATCTCAGATTTGCTTCATTTTTGTCATTTCCATCTTTCAAACTTAGTTTTAGTTTTTCTATCTTTAGTTCATGCTTAAAGATCACATTTTCTTTTTCTAAATTGTCATCACAATCTTCAATGAGAACTTCAGATTCCTTTTCAGATTTCAGATCTTCTATCTTGTTTTTCAATTTCTCAATAAGGTTTTTTGCATCATCATATTTCCTTTTCAGAGTGTTTCTTTCATTAGTAAGCATACCAATCTATTCAAGAGCTTCATCAAGATTCTTCTGTAGCTGATCCATATCCATAGAGATCTTACTCAAGCTGCTAGGCTTTCCTTGAATGATTCTTCTCTGAGTAACTAAGCTTTGATACCAATTGTTAGAAATAGGGAATACTAAGAGGGGGGGGGTGAATTAGTATTCTGCAAACTTTATCTTTTACCCAAATATGGATATAGCAGATTTTCTTCACACATGCATAACATAAGAAACTAAATAACATGCATAGCAATAACATTAAAGAACTCATAACACATTATTTGTTCTTGAGGAAACCCTGGCTAAGGGAAAACCCTGGTGGGGATGGTACCCACAAAGATCCACTAATCAAAAGTATCATGTTATGGATATTGACCTTGTTAGGAGTCTATTACAAGCATATAGTGTATCAATCCTGATTAAGGGACTATAGGCCTTGTTAGAAGCCTCAACCCTGTTAGGAGTTGTCAATACAAAATCTGATTACTAGATGAGCCCACTTCCCAAATAAGTAATATATAATGTATACAAAATAGGTCAAGGTACATAACCTTATTCTACTTGCATCAATATTCCTTTGCTACTCTTATCTTCTTATCATCACTATTACATTCACTTTACAATTACATTTATTACATCACTTTTTCTTCGCTGCTTCTATTTACAATTACAATTGCATATATATACAAGTTATTAAGGCTAATAACTTTACATGGTTAGCTTCCATATATCATTATCTAAGAGTTAGCATCTAGGATGTCTTCCCTTTATATTGTTAAGTCATTATTTTGATAAACAAAATAATTCCTTAACTCTTTACCAATTCTGCCTTCATATTCTATCCTGTTGGCTTCACACTGTCTTCGATAAAATTGTCATAACTAATTCTGTACATGTCGTACTAACTTGCGCTCTGGGATGGGTCATCATTAGCCATCATAGAGTCTATGTTCAAGTGCGCAAGCACTGAACTCACTCTAGTCAATGTCGCAAACAAAAACTATCCTGGTACACTATGAAAACACTATCTCACACTTAGACAAATTTGTGATGCGCTCTGCTATACGTGCTCTCTGACTTGTGCAATCTTCATGAGGATCATATGTTACAATAATGACAACATCTATGTACTCACTTCAGCCAAATTGCCAACAAAATTTCTTCAATAATCCAATTATTTAATGAAGATAATAATTTCAATAAAATAAAAATAATTAATTAAATATTGCCCCAAAATTTAAAAAGGTAATGAATATATATATCCAAACTTAGCCCACTAAACTCAATTCAATATTAAAATAATATAAAGATTTAATAAATAATATCTACAACATTATTATCTTCAATAACCTTAATATAGTTTTTTTTTTAAAATAATAAATATTTCAAAGTGAGACCCGCTTGATAAATAAAATCCATCATAACAATTTTCAAAATTACAATCCTCTAAAAAGAGTTTAAAATAAACAACATTAAATTTATTTAAAATTAAAAGTGACAATCTAGAATCACTTAACTAAATATATTAAAATAAGTCTTAAGTGAGATATAAAATAAAGTGCCACTTTAATCTAAAACAAATAAATAAAATAATTAAAGAAATAAAAATCCAAAGGTGGGCAACCCTAACCCTAATTCAGATTTACGGTTAGGCCCCATTTTTAAAGACTGAGAAAACCCTAATATGTCATTTTGTGTGTGTAGGGAAGGGCTAGAGGCATGGGTTATGGTCAAAGAAGTTTTCTACTATTCACACATGTGTACATGTGTGTATATACACACCTAGGGTGTGTATGTACACACATATACTCTTGTGTGTACATATCATAACAAATTGCAGAGGGATTTTCTCACACCCAAATGGGTCAAACCTGGTTTCATCACGTCCTCACACGAATCTATAGTGAGGTGAAATTTACCAGTTGTACCTAAGTTCATCTTTGATTTAAAATTTATCTTTATATTTTTCTTTTATTCTCAGAATTAACAGGCTAGATTACTGGTTCTTTAGTTTTGTATATATTTTTTAAAACAAAATAAACCCAGAAGGGTTCAAATCTAAGATCTCATTTTGGGCACAAAGATTCATTCTTTGTCCCTTCCGAGTAGATCTCTGTAAATTTTTTTGAAGTATACTCACTCAAAAACTAGGGCTGATAAATGCCGCTTTTTATTTTGCAAAAATCCTTATGCATATATATATATATATTAGATTTTGTTTATAATAAAATGAAAATATTCATAAAATGTAAAAAATTTACAAAGAAGGATTTTATATTTTTTTACATGCGAGCTACTGGTCAAGCACACACTTTCTGGCATCCATGTATGGTATGGGAGGCAAGCCCCCCACACCACCACTGGTAGGAACGGTGTGGTTTTAAACCCCCAACCACCCCACTAGTGGTGGCGGGGCTTCCCTTGTCCACCGCCCCCAAGGGGACGGCGGGCAGGGCCTACTCCCCGCATCCTGCGGGAAGGCGGCGACGAGGGCAAAGCTCGACCATGGGGAAAGGGCTTCGGCCCAACCCCCGATAAGTTGTTAAATTAATTTTTATTTAAAATAGTTTGTAATTTAATACAAAATTTTAGTATATGATAATGGTTTTTAAAATAAAAATAAAAATTATATTTTTTATAAACCATTTAAATGATAGTTTTAGATATATTACTATAAAATATATATAAATATATATATTTATATATATTATATAGGGCATTTTCAATTTCTTTGAATGGCATATCTAAAAAGGTTTAGCATAGCAATTTCTATTTATAAATGTGAATTTTTTATTTATCATGGTATATATAATCATATATATATTTAATATATATATATATATATATATGTATATATATGTATGTATATATATATATATATATATGTATATATATATATATATATATATATACATACATATATATACATATATATATATATATATATATATATATATACATATATATATATATACATATATATATATATATATATATATATATATATACATATATATATATATATATGTATGTATATATATATATATATATGTATATATATATATATATATATATATGTATATATATATATATGTATATATATATATATGTATATATATGTATGTATATATATATATATATATATATATATATATATATATATATATATATATATATATATATATATATGTATATGTATATATATTATAATAATAATAATAATAATAATAATATACACATATATAGATACATTGTTTAAGATTAGAAATAAAATAATAAAATATGTAATTCCATTTATGTATATTTTTCTATTTATACAATTACATTGCTAAAAAGAAAAAGGTGTTTACATATTTGAGAAAGATTAACCTCTCTCTATATTTTTTTTTTAAAGACATATATAACATAAAAGATCTATTTCTTCAAAATATAGAGTAGGGGCATTACAAGGACATAAAATACATTTATAATTTTCTTTGAAAGGAGGAGCATTCATACATTGCTACAAATTAATTTTCATTCTCTTTTTTTTTTTTAAACATAATTTTCAAACAATATAGTAACAATTTAATCATCTCAACATAATATATTTATAAAAAAGAAATTTTGTTCTTTCTTTTGGAATAAAAACCAGCAACATATTTGCACTTGAAACTTAAAATTAACTCATCCTAACAATAGATAGAATTACATGTTCATCATTTCTCAAATCTATTGCAAGTTTAATACAATAGAAACATCTCTTACAATTGGAATTAATAAATCAAATTACATATGAATCATTTCTTCATTCAAAGATTTCAAGCTTCCTCATGAAGATAATAGCTTTGAAAATTCTTCAACTGAACCTTCATGTAAACCTACAAATACAACATTTCTCATGTGACCATGGAGGGTCACCTCCCAGCAAAGGCCATTACATGGCCACCCCCAGGCTAGGGGAAACAAGGTAGGATGGGTAACACTGAAGCAACATACTCACAATAAATTAAAACCATAATGAACACAATTACTCCCCTTCCCAAGGTTTGCACAAAGGATCACATTTGATCCATCAATGAGTGAAGGTGGAAATGATCTATTGGATAGGCCATACTTAAACAAAACAAGTCTTACTTTCTCTTACAAAACATGCCTTCACAAGGCTCATCTCAAAGCCAAATTTCTCATCTCATAAAGCAAAAATCAACTTCCCTTATGACCCCCAATTTATAAAAAAATAAAGTAGGCTACATGGATGCCCATACATCCATGCTCTACACAAATAGATCTTCCCAACTAACCCCTTCACCCTCAAGACTCTCAAGCTGTCCCAAGGGTGAGTGTAGTCTTGCACTCCCAACACTCATAAGAAAAAAATTAAAAAACAATAAAACTTCATGAAAGAACTTGAAAGCACAACACAAACATACTTTCAACATGAAACAACAAAACTTCATGAAACAACTTGATAACACAACATAAACATTCTCACAACATGAATCAACAAAACTAAACATTTACATAAACAAGCCTTTCATGATAGATGCACCTACCTTCCTTCAAGCAATATGGAAAGATGAATTTGATGGAGAGCTCAATTTCGCTTCCTAGCTTTCCTTCTCTCAATTTCAAGCCTCTTTTCTCCTTCTCTCTCTAAGCCTCTAGATCTACCAAGAAGAATTCTCCTCAAAACCATAATGCACGAAGTGTTTTTTCTCCCTTCTCACCTTTTGCTAATAGCAAGACATTCCTTTCTTCTCTACCCCATCCCAAGATGAAGTATATTTCTTGGTTCTAGATTTCTTACGACTTGTCACCAACTATGAAATGAGAGGAAACCAAGAAATAGGGAGAAGGACAATCTTGAAACCATACCCCATTTTTGTCACTCTCAAAGAAGGATATCTTTAAGAGTCCTTTCAGAAGCTTTGGGTGATGAAAAAGGTAAAATTTTACCCCCATACCTATGTACATGCATTGGGGTAGCTAAAAATAACCTTAACCACTCCCCAGGGCTCAATTTGACCTCTCTAAAACCCATGTGAAGTTAACTCACGAAAATGGGAAATGATGTGGCTCATATGTTGGTTCCCTAATCAATTAACTACACCTAAGGATTCACAGGGTCACCTAAGGGTAGAGTAAAGTCAAACATTCCACTTAGGCATGCCAACACATAAGCACTAGTGTCAAGTGACACAATAAAAAGGTACACATCACACCACTTAATTTCACACATGGCATGCCAAATGGATAAACACATTTACATTTACACATATAATTTGCATCCAATTACACACTTAAAAATAATTTCAAATAACATTCACTCATGCATCACATTTACAAATTTAAAACACATAACAACGAGGTCGTTCTCTCCATAGAGTCAAGCTTGTGCTTTTACGGTTTTCAAATTGATCCATGCTTGTTTCTTCACATTTAAAACTATGGTCATAATCCTACACACTCGATTCAAATATCAATATCACATGAAACAATCACATATATAATCATATTGAAGGATAAATAGGATTCATAATAACATTCAAATACAAATACATTGACAAACTACATTTCATGATTTCAACATATACATAAACCATATTGTATCCTATTTCTATAAGCATCACATATAAGGTCAGTTTCACTTAAACAAGTAACCCTAAGTCAAATGCAAAACCAATTCATTAGGAAATCAACATCATAACTACCTCAATTCCTATTCCATAAGATAACATAAATCAAAATGCATAATTCAAAATTCAATTATCTTTCTATATCATAATGTCAGGATGAATCTAACATAAGCATATAAAGGTATGTCTAACATCATCATCCATATAAACATGTAAAATCATCGCATAATGTCTAATGATATGAAGTCATAATCAAAATAGTCTAATATCTCAAAACATTGTATCATCTAGATAGTCCATGTGTGAAAACATCATCTGAGCTAAGATGGGTTGGGGTAGGGCCTCACACTGATGGCACTATATGTCAATGAGAGGGTAATTTGCAAGGTATTTTATCTGGGTTTTAGGGATATTTGAGTTGGGGAGTTTTTTTGTAGATGTATGCTTTTAACTCTTATGCCCTAGGATTTGACATTGGTCATTGCTTAAATTACATTTCTCAACATCAACAAATATGAATAATAATTTATCTTAAGTTTTGTTGAATGAAATAAATGTTCTTATCTGTGTCAAGTATGCAGATAATTATTGTGATTCTTTAAAGAATTGAATTTGATAGGTAAACCTGTCTGAGTTTGAAGCTCAAAGTTAAGAAGGATTTCAATCCTTAATACCTTAGTGTTCAGTGTTGTATATGCATCTATTGGGACAACAAGAGTTATGTATCAGATGTTCTTTTATTCCTATTTACCATTTGCAATCTTAAGCACTAACAAAATTGGTGACTTTTGGGGAACAATATTGTTGCAATAGACTTTTTACAATTTCTTGTTAACCATCTATTTTTTTTATTTAAAGACTAGTTTATAAAATTTATCCCCACATTTCTGTGGGTGGAAAATCTGAAATCTGTGTTTACTAGTTGTTAGTTTAGTACAAAGAAATATGTGTATGTATACCATGAGTTGACAAAGGTATATTAGATTGTATTATAGGGTTCACCCAAAAATTAACATAGGTGATGGACTTCCTACACCTAGTAGAAAGCAATTGTCTAGGAGAGGCCTATTTAATCCTATTTTTCCAAGACGTTCTAAAGAAAGAGTTTCAACACCTATTCCTAAGGAAGCCTCTTATTCTTCTAAAAAATCTGAGCCTCTTAGGAGAGAAAATCCTGATGCAGCTAATCCCTCTCGGGAAGATGAATTCATAGATGCATGGTTTTTCCTAGCACATGAAAGTCTGGATCAACCAGAAGAAACTTTTGTGGCTGAGAATGCTTCATATGATTTTGAGAAGTTGTAGGAAGATGTTATTTCTTTGAGAAAAAAGGAGTGTGAGAAATTGTTGGAGATTTATAATAGAAGAAAGGTGTGAGAGAAGAAAATTTATGAGTTACTCATGGAAAGACAAGAACTCATGAGAAAAACAAAGAACAGTGAACTCTAATCTAAAAGTCTAAATCAAGAATTTAGGGGTTTAGATAGTGAATTGTGTGGTGATAAGGGAGCTCTGAGACAAAAAGATGGAAATAATAAGCCATATCCTAAGAGGGATTAGTTTGAGGGAAAAGGCCTAGTTATAAGACAGTTGCATCCATCATAAATTAAGAGAAATAAAGATCTCAAAAATAACACAAAGGATGCATCTGACAAAGGAAAACAAAAAGTGTTTGGAATAAGCATAAATGAACCCAGAAAGAGTAATGTTATTCCTGATGTTATGTCTCAGGCTAACTTAGAATTTGGAAAGGCTAGAAAGGCCAAAGAGGATTTAACTATCTTATTAGAGAAGATGAAGTTGGAGGCTAGTGCAGATGAGATGAAAAGGAAAATTGCTTTTCTACATGCTAAACATGAATACAATTACCAGTAGCTTAGTCCATGTTACTATTGGGATAATAACACAATACCAACCATGTGGTCAAAATCTAGGTTTCCAATCTTCAAGCCCCAAATAAGTGGTCCAAGGACCCGTTCAAAATATCAATTCGACAATCCCATTGGCTAGTGGTCCCATGAGAAATGTGTTGTGTCAAAATAATGGAGGTGGTGGAGCCCAAGCTTAAAATTTTTTTCAAAGGAGGCTAGTTCATCTGGATAGATATCGACCTTTGTTCTTTGATGGTATCCTTGGTCAACCGAATGCTATCCCAAATGAGGTAAGAGACAAAATACCTAAGTTCATAGGAAACAATGTTGTCATATGTGAAATGCATCTTAAATATTTTATAGATAAGGTAAATGTCTATGAAATTGAGAATGAAGATGTTGTAATGAAAGTATATGTTCAGTCATTAATAGAAGATGCTAGGGACTGGTATAGAGGTCTTCTGTAAAATAGCATTACTTCATGGGATGAATTTGTGAAAATATTTAAGGAGAAATATGATAAACATGTTAATTCTAGTTATATGCTCACTAAATTCAACAATATCAAAAACCATCCCAATGAGAGCATGTCTGGATTCAATGGTAGGTTTCAAAAGGAAATGTGCAAGTTGTTTCAAGTTTTGAGATTAGATGATGAAGTTTTCATAACCACATATTTTAATGCTTTGGATGGGAAAATGTCCTATCTTTTGAGGGACAAAATCCCACATACTTTGAGAGATTCTTTCAATTTAGAAATAAATATTGAGAGTAATAAGAAAGCATCTAGTTAGATGTACAAAAGGGATGAAGGAAGATTGTGGAAAGAAACCAAACCACATGCTGCAAGACCAACTAAAGAAGATTACAAGGCTAAAAAGTTGGAAAATATTGTCAAAGATCTCTCAAAGAGGCTTGAAAGGGGTGAGATTAGTTTTCAAGACAATAGACCACAATATCAAAGGAAGGAGAGATTCCCTAGGCCACATGATCAACTCTAAAAAACTAATTAGAAAGATGGGAAATCTATTTTTGATACTCATGAAACTCAAAAAAGAAAGGAACACCCCTGATCCTTTGAAGAAGAATGTAGAACACTATGTAGAAATTATTTAGTGGTGTGTGTCTTGTAATATGCCTCACTCACCTTATCAGTGTGTTGTGGCCCAAGCTTTGGAAAAAGAAGTGGAGGGCCCACATGTAGGAGATCATGAAGGATCTGACAAGCCTACAATTAACATGTTCACCACTAAGAAAGTGGAAGAGTTTTCTTCTTCAAAAGATAAAGAAATACTTGTTGATGTTGATCTTAAGAGAAGAAATTTATCAAAATATGAACAAAATTTTTTTACCCATTCTAATCAAGATCAGTTTGACAATAATATTTGCAAAACAAATGTGATCAGGATAGAGTTGGATAAGGCTCACTGGAGAAATCCTAGTGAAGAAGAAATGAAGACTTTAACTATGGCTGCAATTTCTCAAGCTACGTCCTCATATAACTTGAGGAATAAAAGAGTGGATACTGATCAAGGACTACCGAGGTCAGTTTTTATAAAAGATGTTTCTCAAGATAAGGTTTCTCCAAAACCAAATGCTATCAAAGGAAAAAGTGGTAACAATAATAGAGAAGATCCTATTCTTGTTCAAGATACTAAGAAGAATGATGGAGTTTCCATAGATAAGAGAAACAAGAAGGTTAGTAGGGGAAAATACTTATCTAATCTTTATATTGAGCCCCCAACTTTTGACATGAGACATACCTTGTCTCAAATGAAGGTCTCAATCCCCTTGTTGGAAATGTTGAAGATAAAAGAGAATAAGGCAATAGCTTTAGCTTTGATAAATGAACAAGGAGATTTTCCTATTACATCAAAAAAGGGTAAGTCAATAGATGGCCATGAAATAACTAAGGAGATTTCTAGCTTTTGTGTTGGAAATATTTGTTGCAGATTTGCCACCAGGCGAGTACTGACTGTATGTTTGTCATTGATGACAACATATGGTAAGTAGCATGCATAGAAGACTTATGAAGTTATCTTTTAGTATATGTTGCATGAACATGTTATCAACATGATATCATGGGCACAGAGGTTAACTATTAGTACAGACAGTTATATAGTAGCTTGTGTCAGCAATGTTCCTGATAAAGTAACATGCATTGTTCTATGTATGGTTGTCCATATAGTTATCATGGAACCTTGCACACTTGGATATATGATGAATACATATTAGTGATGTTACATTCATGGACACAGAGTCTAATGATTAGTAGAAGTGAAGTTATGCAGTCGCTATTCACCAATAGAAGTTTCTTGTGTTTGTTCAAAAGAGCTGACATAGATTATATTGGTTATGGAGGTGTGCCTATCCTTTCAGTATGTGCCTTTGGATTTAAGCTTGGAGAAGAGTTAGTGATGTTTGGTTAAGAGCACATAAAGTAATTTAGCTTGAAGAGAAAGATACAGTTATTTTGGTAGAGTTGACAGTGTGTAGCATGCATCTACAATTATCTTATTAGACGGGTCCCAGAATGTATTGCGTGATTTCTATAGACTCAACTATTATTGGAGTTTTTTATAGCTTTTCCAATATGATTTTAAGGTGGTTCTAATAGGATGACTTGATTATATCATTTAGAGGAAAGATATTTATAGGCAGTCATTTGTGAATTCTTGAGTGTGGTTCATAATTGATTGAGAAGAGAAGAGCAGAGTGTGCGAAGTGTTGAGCCATTAGAAGAAGGTCTATGTGACCAAGTAAAGTATTTGTGCTATACATTGGAACTAATCTATGTTGGAAATATTCAGGAATTAACCAAGTTACTGAGAGGGGAGGGGTGAATCAGTAACTCTGAATTTTCTTTCAATTACAGATGTATTAACATATAGTTTACTTTATCCTTTTGCATATAGAAAGTATGAAATTTAAAAGCATTCACAACAATGACACATAGATTTGGTTACCCAGAAACCTTCCAAAAGAAAGTAAAACTGGGGTGGGGATGAAACCCACAAAGCTTTAGTACTACAGTATAAAGTTGGCCGGTTAAGGCTTACAATTGATCACTTCTGATGATCTGCCCTGCTAGGAGCAATAAAGACTACTAGGTCCACCTTGTTAAAGGATTTTTACAAACTTACAAAAGAAGTATGTACTCGGTAAAGAGACTTTACAAAAGACTGTTAAGTCTACCCGGTTAAAGGATTTTAGTACTGATTCACTTGTTAGAATGAAACAGTAGATCTCTTGCTTTGCAACTGGATTGCTGAATGAGATTCGCTGATGTACTGATCACCTTCTGTGATGAATTTGTCTTTTCTATTCCTTATACTACTGTAGCCCTTTGTAATTCGCTTATCTCTGAATTTCTTTCTTTTTCATATTCATACTCATTTCATACATCTTGGCATTTTTACAACATTGTTTATATACAAGTCTAAACAATTAATTACAATTACAATTACAAAGTCAGCTTGACAAATAAACATAAGTGCTACTAAGTCGGCCCAAGTATGGTTACACGGTTCCTGCAAACTAACTCGGTGACTTTCTGATACTCAGCATCCACTGCATTACTCGGCATCGTCATGCACTCGGTAGAAGTGAAGGCACGATTCATACTAACCACTTGGTAGGTTTTGAACTCGGTAAATACTGGTGACTCGGTAGACATAATGTTACTTGGTTTACACTGTCCTACTCAGTTTGCACTGTCCTGCTCGGTTTGCACTGTTCTGCTCGGTTTGCACTGTTCTGCTCGGTTTGCACTATTCTGCTCAGTTTGCACTATTCTGCTCGGTTTGCACTCAGAATGCAAATAAGTGTTGTCACTAGTGGCAATTATGCTTAATGCCAACAATCTCCCCCTTTGGCATTAGTGACAAAAACACTTATTGCCCAAAACTTATATACATGAACCATGCTGAGATTTATTTTGATTTTTCAAAATTTGTCTTTGTCATAGGGCTTTATTAATTATCTCCCCCTTTCAATGTGCTAAATTTTTCTTCTTTTCTTCTATACATATACTCTTCTATCCATATCTCCCCCTTTTTGGCAATAATGCCAAAGGTGTATATACAAATGTTTTACAGAGAGAATCCAAAATTTGATAGAAAAATAGAATGTACCTTCATTATCAGTGCCAGGGTTCTGTCCCAATTTTCTTGCAGAATCTTGCATGTTTGGATTACAATTTGGACTTTTGCAGAGAGTTCAATCATGTGATCTTCTATTGAGAACTGATTGTCATGAATTAATGTTTTGGAATGTTCAATGTGCTTATACATTGTATTCATGATGGGAAGGATCATGTTCTGAATGTCTAGCAGTGTGGACTGGATCCTTGTGTCTTCTTTCAGTAGTTCTGACTGCATATTTGATAGGTATGAGATTTTCATGTGATGAGTAGAGTTTGAACTTGGTTCAAGTTGCAGCTTCTGTATGCTAATCTTCAAATCCTCATCAATTTTATTCATTTTATCCTTGACATCCTTGGTGAATTCGGCAACATTGCATAGTCTGGCCAAAAGAGAGCTAACATTCGAATAGGAAGATTCAATGTTTGACAAAACTGAAGATAATTCGACTTGATTAATAGCTATGTGCTGAGCAATGTGCTCAAGCACTTTATTATTGAATCTCTTCTCTACTTTTTCAACTAACTTTTTTGTCCCAGATGAATCCTCATTGTACTTATTTACTACTTTTACTAATTGTAACAAAACATTTTGAGAGGAGTCTACTTTAATACCTAATGCTTCAGACAAAATGTCCTTAGCATCCTTAATGATTTGATATTCCTTGTCTCTTTCCTCTTTAAGTTTCTTTTTCTTTGCTTTCCTTTGGAGGATTTCACCTATATTTTGCATTTGATCCGCTGATAGATTTGCAAAATCCAATGTTGGAATCTCTATTTCCTCATCTAGGTCTATATCCTCTACTATATTCTTGCCCAAAAATCTTATACTCAGTTGAGTCTTAGGCTTATCTGTACTTAATGCCTTAGTAGTAGTGACAGTAGACATAGTAGGACTGGCTATAGAGACTGGTATACTATCTACTGGAGAACTTAAAGTATTTACACTTGTAGAATCAAAAACTGGAATACTTACTACTAGAAAACTTGATGAAGTAGGAGACTACAACTCGGTAGAAGAAATGGTAGTTGCTTCTGTTGTTGCTATAGGTGATTGGACAAATGTTGAAGTTGTCACAACCATGCTTGAAGGTGTCTCCGGGCTAGATGTAGAAACTTTTACTGGAGAGGTAGGAAGTGATGCAATGACTTCTGCCGCTATCCTCACATTATCATCTACCTTAGTGGCTTCTTCCTATTCATCACTGTCATCTTCAATGTCTTTTATTATAACTATTTCAGTACTCGGTTGGTGAAGATGGTATATGTTCTTCCATGTGGCATTTGCAGCCTTCACAACCGATTCAATATTGTTAATCAGAATCAAATAAGTATTGAACTTCAGTGTCATCTTATTTTCATTCTCCTTCAATGCCTTCTTTATTTCATCATTTTTCAAGCTCAGCATTAACTGTCTCAGGGTTTGATCAAATATGTCTTTTACAGTTTGCTTTGCATTGGTCCATCTCATTTTTATTGGATCTAATAAAACTGCTGGAACCTGTGGGGCTATTTCATCAAGAGAGTATTTCCACTATCCCATCTTTTCAATAATAGCATCTTCAATCTCCTTTTTTTCTATTTCCATTCTTGTTTCATATTTAAAGGATTTTATATTACTTACTCCAGATCTTGATCCTTCTCTAAAAAGTTTGATCTTCTCTTGAAAGGTTAGAGGAGGCCTTTTGATTATTATATCTTTGTCTGCCTTGTCTGCCTTACCTCTTGCACTTCTCCTTGTAAATACAGCAGTGGGAGGCTTACGTGCCTTAGTGATGAATACCTTTCCTTTCTTCTTTGCAGGTTCTGTTTCCTCTATTTTCTCATCCTTTTCCTTTTCTTCTTCAGTGTCTTCTCCTTTGTCCTCGGTTAGCATTTACATTTTGGATATCCTCTTCTTTCCTTTATTTACCACCTGTGGAAGTTTTATGCTTAATTCAATTCTCACCTTTGCCTCTTCATATGTTCCAAAATATAGAGCTTTGGGATTAACAGGCTGATTAAGAAGGGCTTCAATGATATTCTTGGTTTCATCAATGTTTACCTCATAAGGAAGAGGTTTTACATGTACAATCCTCAGTTTAGCTACTTGAATGTATACATTGTCATAGTCCACCATGAAACAAATATCATCCTTATAATCCTCAACCAAATTCTGTGGAATCCAGAATCTATCATTCATTTTCTCTTTGAAAGACTCAAAATAACTATCCATGATGCTCTCAAAATTTTCACCCATTTCTGAAATATATTCATTTATCTCATAAAGAACTGGCACATCTTTTCTCCATACTAATTTTCCTTTGGAAGGGAAGAATTTCTAAACATAGAAAAATAAACAGACCAGTAGAGATCCAAACTTACATGGATTGTTTTTGGAAGTTTGAATGCTTTCCATGTTTTTGTTAAACTATTTTAACAATAAATCTGCAAGGTCAAATGATAAGTTATTTTTGACCACTTTGTATGCTAGGTCTATGGCTTCATAGGAGACACTATTCTGTCAACTTGAATTGTATATTTTATGGGCAATGATGTGTGTACCAAACTTTAGTTGAGCATCAGTAATGCTTCTTACTTTCATGCCTCTACCGTCCCACTCAGCTAGGGTTTTCTTCTCCAGTTCTGGCCGACCTAGGGTTTTGGTAGTTTTAGCTTTGTTTAACATGGGAAGACCGGTGATTTTATGAATCATCTTCTTAGTGATCTCTATGGGTTGCTCAAGCCAAATCTTTCCATCATGTACACGGCTGAGAATGTATCTAACCCATTTCTCCTGAAAGTTTTGAGGTAAATGTGCAATGTGAACTAATCCCTTGTCTTCCAGATGTTTGTGTTCGGGTTTTAGAATACCATCCACACACAGTTCCTCACACACAATATCTAGCTCTAGGTTTCCCATTTCTTGAATTGCACAATTGAAATGATTGTGAATATCATTAATAAGTAGTACCTTAGGAGGAATCTGAGATTGAGCTCCGTTCGGGTCTAGGGCTGCTGCAATTGCAAGAACAAGTTTGAAATCTGGTGCTTTCCATTCCCCTTGGACTATCATTTCTGATCCTTTCTTCATTGAAGTGCTGGATGATGCCATGGTAGCTCATAGAGAATTCTTTTCGCAAAAGTGTTTGAATCGCTGGATTGCTCTTGAAATTTTCTGCTCTCAAAGTGCTAAAGTTCACGGTGAAGAATGAGTTTGATTTCTTGCCTTTTGTTTACAACTCTGTCATTAATGCTCAGTATAAATTAGGGTATGAATTTTGACAGACTATCACCCACTAAGAATTAATTGCTCGGTAAAGACTTTGCAACTCAGTGAACTCAAGAATTCATATTGCTCCAACCTCGCTCGGTAAAGACTGGTACCGACCTTGCTCGGTGAAAAATGATACTGACCTTGCTTGGTGAAAACTAATACTGACCTTCCTATGATCTTATTGCATCTTGTATGCTGATTTAGATCTTTCTTTTAATTCAGTTCTGGAACTGCTTGAGATTGGTCTATGAGAATACAGTTCCAGTGCTTTCTTGGAAATTTAGTTTGAGTCGGTAGAGCCACCCATTCCATTACTTGGACTAGTTTTCTCGGTAGATTTAGGAACCCACTATTGTCTCACCTATTTCCTGACCTTAGTTGCTTCATTCTTCTTTCCATCTTCAACTTCACTAGCATTCATGCAATTTTTGGCTATGTGACCGAGTTTAGTGCATTTGAAGCATCTTATGGTAGTATTTCTTTTCCTTAGATGATGTTTTATGTAGTTCATGCCAATGTGTCCATATTCTCCATAGTAATGACATCTACACTAGGTGTTGTAATCCCATCCAAAAATTGCTTTCATAATTTGTTCTGCTAGATTGAATGTTTTGGATCTGCACTCGGATGCCTTGTGACCTTGTTTGTTGCATTTGTGACAATTACCTTTGAATCTTGGTTTTTCCCTACATTCATTTGCTTTGTGACCATGCTGATTGCAGTTGTAGCATTTTCCATTGAATTCTATTTTTTCATTGCTCCAACATTTATTTGAAGTATGTCCTATTTTTCCATAATGATTACAAGTAGGTTTCTAATTTCTTTGAGTACCTTGCTTAGAAGATTCACCTTCTCGTTTGTATCCAAGTCCTGCTTTTCCTTTTTGCCTATGAAGATTTTGCTCATACAGCTGATTTAAGTCTTCTTGGCTTTTCAGCATTCCTTCATTGATTTGTTTTTTGGTGTTTAGGTCATCCACCAATCTTAGATTGATTTCCTTTTTAGATCTTAGTTCTTCTCTTGTGCTTTCTATTTCTGATCTTAGATTCAAAATTTCCTCATTTGTATGGGAGATCTGATCAATTAGGTTTTCTAGCTGAAGGGTTTTATTTTGGACTTCATTGTTCCTTCCATCTAATTCATCTTTCAACTTGTTTCTTTGTTCTAAGATCTCACAAAATCTTGTTGAGTGTAGCTCTTGTTCTCTTTTTAATTTTCTCACTTCTTCCTGCAGAGACCCATTCTTTTCTAGGAGTTCTTTGACATCATTGTTTGCTTCATCTGAGCTATCTGAGGGAAAAAGATCTTCAATCTTTTCTTCAATGTAATTCTGATCATTCATTTGATTTGCAAGTTCCTTCCTTCTTCTTAGGGATTGGGAAAGATGTTCTTTTGCTTCTTTAAGTTTAGCTATGGCCACTTCTAGATCTAGCTTTTCATTTTCAATCACCTTGTTTAGTTTGAATACCTCCATTGTCCTGGATCTTTACTCAAGCTAGTTAAGCTTTATCTTGAGAACCAATACAACTCTAATACCAATTGTTGGAAATATTCAAGAATTAACCAAGTTACTGAGAGGGGAGGGGTGAATCAGTAACTCCGAATTTTCTTTCAATTACAGATGTATTAACATATAGTTTACTTTATCCTTTTGCATATAGAAAGCATGAAATTTAAAATCATTCACAACAATGACACATAGATTTGGTTACCCAGAAACCTTCCAAAAGAAAGTAAAACTGGGGTGGGGATGAAACCCATAAAGCTTTAGTACTGCAGTATAAAGTTGGCCGGTTAAGGCTTACAATTGATCACTTCTAATGATCTGCCTTGCTAGGAGCAATAAGGACTGCTAGGTCCACCTTGTTAGAAGATTTTTACAAACTTACAAAAGAAGTATGTACTCGGTAAAGAGATTTTACAAAAGACTGTTAAGTCTACCTGGTTAAAGGATTTTAGTACTGATTCACCTGTTAGAATGAAATAGTAGATCTCTTGCTTTGCAACTGGATTGCTGAATGAGATTCACTGATGTACTGATCACCTTCTGTGATGAATTTGTCTTTGCTATTCCTTATACTGCTATAGCCCTTTGTAATTCACTTATCTCTAAATTTCTTTCTTTTTCATATTCATACTCATTTCATACATCTTGGCATTTTTACAACATTGTTTATATACAAGTCTAAACAATTAATTACAATTACAATTACAAAGTCAGCTTGACAAATAAACATAAGTGCTACTAAGTCGGCCCAAGTATGGTTACACGGTTCCTGCAAACTAACTCGGTGACTTTCTGATACTCGGCATCCATTGCATTACTCGGCATCATCATGCACTCGGTAGAAGTGAAGGCACGGTTCATACTAACCACTTGGTAGGTTTTGAACTCGGTAAATACTGGTGACTTGGTAGACATAATGTTACTCAGTTTACACTGTCCTCCTCGGTTTGTACTGTCCTGCTCAGTTTGCACTGTTCTGCTTGGTTTGCACTATTCTTCTCAGTTTGCACTGTTCTTCTCGGTTTGCACTATTCTGCTTGGTTTGTACTCAGAATGCAAATAAGTGTTGTCACTAGTGGCAATTCTGCTTAATGCCAACAATCTAGACAATAGGTCTAAGCGTAGTTCACCAAGATCCAGATATAGTGTGTATCTCTTATTCATAAGGTTGTAGCCTTTACCCCTTTGAGCAGTGTGGTCTCAGATAGTGTGTCCTCTCCCCTAATAGGGACTATTGTAAAAGAATCCTAATAGGATCCAACCCTTGAACAAGTCTACTATACTAAATATATTGTAAAGAAACTCCTAACATGGTTAAGGATCTTCTAACAAGGATCATAATACACTAGTGCAGAATATTAGTGGGTGTCAATTCCCACCAGGGTTTTTACCTATTTGGGTTTCCCCATAACCAAAATATTGGTGTTGTGTTCAAGTGTTCTTTCATTGTGTTTATGATTTATGTTTAATTATACTTAATTGGATAAAGAATTGAAATTTGTAGATAACTGATTCACCCCCCCCCCCCCCTCAGTTATCTCTTGGGACTATTCCTAACAATTGGTATCAGAGCCAAGTGCCTCAGAGAGAAATTTTAATAGCTTGAGGTTGATTAGATGGAATTGTTTAGAAAAGAAAGTCCTAAGTTTGATGGAGAGAATTATCTTGATTGGAAGAACAAGATGGTGACTCATTTGTAGTGCATTACTTTTAAAGTTTTTGATGTAACTATCAAAGCAGTCAAGATCCCTACCTTAGAAGACCTTGTAAAGGATGATGCTACTGATAAGAAAAATGAATTATTCCATTAGACTACAATAGCCAAAGAAGCCCTTATCAGTGCCCTATTTGATAGTGATTTTTCATAAATAAAGAAGGTAGATACAACCCACAAAATATGGAAGTACTTAGAAGACATATTTGAAGGAGACAAACAAGCAAAGGATGCACACAACAAGACATGGAAGAAAAGATACAATGCATTAGAGATGTTGGCTAAAGAAAACATTAGAGCTTACAATCAAAGGATCAATGAAGCAGTTGTTGGAATTAGGAACAATGGTGGAGAGATCTTAGAGGAAGAGATTATGGACAAATTGATGACTACTCTCACTCCAGAATATGAAAACAAGATCAACATCCTTGATGAGACCATGAAGCTTACATCAAATTTCAAGAGAGAGACCTTGATCAGCAAAATCTCAGCTTTTGAGATTTCAAGAATGAAGACAGAGCCTAAAATTGAGATAGCCTTCAAAGCAACAGTTCATGGTAAGAAATCTGCAAATACTTCTAGTAATTTAGATGATGATGATGAAGAGAAAACACTAGATGGTTTCATTGCTATGATTACCAAAAGAGAAAAGGAAGGAAAAGGAAAATATGAAGGTCAATTTCCATTTAAATGCTTTTCATGTAATAAGATTGATCACTTTGCATCTAAATGTCCCTTAAGAGCTAGAAAGTTCAAAAATGACTACAAGCCTAAATACTTTAAGGAATGTTACTATGCTAGAGATGGAGTTTCAGATGATGATTTAGCTAAAGAAGAAATTGGATTAATTGCTATCATAGAGAAAATGAATAATAAGACAAATGATGAAGATGAGAAAGAGAAACAAGAGATAGCATTGATTTCACAAGCTAATGTAAGGACATACTGGATTATAGATAGTGGTTGTTCACATCACATGTTAGGTGATAAAGATAGATTTGTTCATCTAGACAAATACAATGGTGGCATGATTAGATTTGGAGATAACACTCCTAAACCCATCGTTGGTAGAGGATCCATCACCTTGGATGGAAACAATAGTACTGATGATGTTCTTTATGTTGATGGTTTGAAACATAACCTACTAAGTGTTGGGACATTACTTGATAGGTTACAGATTGGAATTCAATGGAAACAAGTGCATCATTAACAAAATAGAAGGAGAAATAATTACATCAGGATCAAATACTAAATGTAATATTTTTCAGCTTAATCTAGAAGAAAGTTGTTTTGCTACTAAAGTAGATGACACTTGGTTGTGGCATAAAAGACTATGTCATATCAATTTTGATAATGTAGTTAAGATAAGAAATGTAAAGGAAGTAAGAGATCTACCTAGCATAGAAAATACAGTTGATACTATATGCAAGGAATGTGTGATGGGAAAGTATGTGAGAAACTCATTCAGGAGAAAGCTCAATTCAGAAGGAACAAGCTAGATCTGATTCATACAGACCTATGTGGACCAACTCAAACAAGATCATACTATGGTGAAAGGTATTTCATTTTGTTTGTTGATGATTACACTAGAATGATGTGGGTTGCATTCTTGAAAGATAAGTTAGAAGCATTTGAAAAGTTCAAAATATTCAAAGCTATGGTTGAGAATGAGTCTGGACTAAAGATAAAAACATCTTAGATTGGATAGAGGAGGAGAATTAACCTCTGGAAAATTCTATGAGTACTATGAAGAACATTGCATAAAGAGGTAGTTAAGTGCACCTAGAACCCCTCAAAAGAATGGAATTGTAGAGAGAAGGAATAGGATCATCCTTGATACAGTGTGCACCATCATGATTGAAGGAAAAGATTCACATACCTATTGGAGAGATGCAGTCAATACAATAGTCTATACCATCAATAGAATTCAATTAAGGCTTGGCACTGACAAAACACCATATGAGCTATGGTTTGGTAATGTTCCCATAGTAAAATACTTCAGAATCTTTGGAAGTAAGTGCTACATCAAAAGGGATGAAGCAGTAGGCAAGTTTGATGCAAGAAGTGATGAAGGTATTTTCCTTGGTTACTCTACTAAAAGTAAAGCTTATAGATGTTTCAATTTAAGATTGAAAAAGATCATTGAAAGTGCTCATGTTAAGATTGATGAAAAGTTTATGGTTCAAGAAAGATATCATGATTACTCACCCATGATTGAAGAAGAACTCAGACCCTCCACTAGTGAGACAATTATTGAATAAATGTTTGATAGTATTGATGTGTTATTCAATAACATTGAGACAAGTGAAGAAGAAAATCCTAAGGCTAATGAGTTTGCATCACCTAAAGTTCCAAAGTTTACATCTAGAAACCATTCCAAGAAAGACATCATTGGAGATCAGAGTGACAAAGGCTGAGTAAGATCTCAAGCAAAGAACTTAGCTAGCAATGAGGTAGTATGCTTACTATCTCATATTGAACCCTTAAGTGTTGAAGATGCATGTAATGATTCAGATTGGCATGATGCTATGAAAGAAGAATTTGATCAGATTATTAAGAATGACACTTGGGAACTTGTCCCAAGACCTAGTGATAAGAATGTGATTGGAACAAAGTGGAAATTTAGAAACAAGATGAATGAAGATGGTATAGTGTAAGAAATAAAGAAATATTCGTATGTAAGGGATATGCGCAAAGAGAAGGCATTGATTATTTAGACACATTTGCACCAGTAAGTAGATTAGAAGATATTAAGCTATTTCTAGCTTATGAAACATTCAAAAACTTCAAAGTTTATCAGATGGATGACAAGTCAGCATTCTTGAATGGTGAATTAAAAGAAGAAGTATATATTGAGCAGCTAGAAGGATTTACTCTATCAGACAGACCTGATATAGTATGTAGACTAAAGAAAGCCCTCTATGGACTTAAGAAAGCCCCTAGAGCTTGGTATGAAAGACTTGATGGATATCTAACAAAGATTAGATTCAAGAAAGGAGAAGCAAATTGTAACCTATTCATAAGAGAGACATCTGAAGGACTACTACTTGTAGCTATATTTGTTGATGACATTATCTTTGGAGGTAATGACAAACTCAGTGCTGAATTTTTTAAAGAGATGTAGAGTGAATTTGAGATGAGCATTATTGGATCTATCAAATACTTTTTGGGATTGAATGTACAATAGATAGAGAAAGGAATTTTCATCAATCAGTCAAAGTATGTGAAAGAGATATTGAAGAAATTCAATATGGATGATTGTAAAATAGTAGGGACACCTATGATAACTGGATGTAAGCTTAAAAAAGAAGATGGCTCACTAGTAGTAGATATAACATTGTATAAGTCTATGATTGGAAAACTTATTTATCTTACTCAGACTAGACCAGATATTTCCAATGTAGTTGGCATAGTTGGAAGATTTGCAGCAGAACCTAAACAAAGTCACCTTATGGTAGTAAAAAGGATATTTAGATATTTACAAGGAACTATAGACTATGGTCTATGGTATCCTAATTCAAAAAATGTTGAGCTTCATGTGTACACTAATGCTGATTGGGCAGGATGTGTTGACGATAGAAAGAGTACATCAGGTGGAGCAGTGTTTCTAGGTGATAGACTTGTCACTTGGACAAGAAAGAAACAAAATTGTATTTCTTAGTCAATAGTAGAAGTAGAGTATGTTGTCATAGCCTTGAATTGTTCTACAATTGTTTGGATCAAGTAGATGATAAAGGACTTTGGAATTCAGATTGATTATCCTATTGTTATTCACTATGATAACACTACCACTATTAACATGTCAAAGAACCTTGTGATGCATGCAAAAACAAAGCACATTGAGATCAAGTATCACTTCCTAAGAGAGAAAGTCTTAGAGAAAGAATTCAAGGTGGACTATGTAAGTACTAAAGATCAGTTAGTAGACATATTCACAAAGCCCTTGCCTAAGGATACTTTTGAGTATCTCAGGGATAAGCTGTGAGTAATTCCCTTCCTTGATTCTGCTTAGAAGAAAGAAGGAAAAGCATCAGTCCTTAGGGACTAATGGATGGTTGACTAATCTACTTCTAGAGTAGTACCAGTGCTTAAAAATTTTGGTGCCCTTTTCCATTGATGACAAAGGGGGAGTAATATATAGTCATGAAAAATAGAAGTAAAAGGAGTAATATACTAAGGGGGAGTAGCATTCATTTATGAGAGCAGTTCAGTAGAGGAAATGGAGAATGTTGAAGAATATTGCAGTAGATGGAGGACTCATCTTTGGGGGAGTCTTGAAGAGGAAATGGAGAATGTTATAAAAGAATTATTCATTTGGATTGGTAGAGTTTTTCATTCCATATGTTTCCATCAATGCCAAAGGGGGAGATTGTTGGAGATTTGCCAGCAGGCTAGTACTGACTGTATGTTTGTCATTGATGACAACATATGGTAAGTAGCATGCATAGAAGAATTATGAGGTTAGCTTTCAGTATATGTTGCATGAAAATGTTATCAGGATGACATCATGGGTGCAGAGGTTAACTATTAGTACAACTAGTTATATAGTAGCTTGTGTCAGTAATGTTCCTGACAGAGTAACAGGCAGTGATTTGTGTATGGTTGTCTGTATAGTTATCATGGAGCCTTGCACAATTGGATATATGATGAAGACATATTAGTGATGTTACATTCATGGATGCAAAGTCTAATGATTAGTAGAAGCAAATTTATGTAGTCACAATTCACCAGTAGCAGTTTCTTGTGTTTTTTTAGAAGACCTGACAGAGATTATATTGGTCCTGGAGTTGCACCTATCCTTTCAGTATGTGCCCTTGGATTTAAGCTTGGAGAAGAGTTAGTGACATTTAGTTAAGAGCACATGAATTAATTCAGCTTGAGGAGAAAGATACAGTTATTTTGGTAGAGCCAAGTGTAGCATGCATCTACAATTATCTTATTGGATAGGTCCTAGAATGTATTGTGTGATTAGTAGAGCCGACTGAATTATTATTGGAGTTTTTTATAGCTTTTCTAATATGATTTCAAGGTGGTTCTAATAGGAAAAATTGATTATATCATTTAGAGGAAAGATATTTATAGGCAGTCATTTGTGATTTCTTGAGTGTGGTTCATAATTGATTGATTGAGAAGAGAAGAGTGTGTGAAGTGTTGAGCCATCAAAAGAAGGTCTAGGTGACCAAGTAAAGTATTTGTGCTATACATTGGAACTGATCCAGACAATAGGTCTAAGCACAATTCACCAAGATCTAGATATAGTGTGTATCTGTTATTCAAAAGGTTGTAGCCTTCGCCCCTTTGAGCATTGTGCTCTCAAACAACATGTCCTCTCCCATAACAGGGACTATTGTAAAAGACTCCTAACAGGGTATGACCCTTGACTAGGTCTACTATACTAAATATATTGTAAAGAAACTCCTAACAGGGTTAAGGATCTTCTGACAAGGATCATAATACACTAGTACAAAATATTAGTGGGTGTCGATTCCCACCGAGGTTTTTACCTATTTGGGTTTCCCCATAGCCAAAATATTGGTGTTGTGTTCAAGTGTTCTTTCATTGTGTTTATGATTTATGTTTAAGTATACTTAATTGGATAAAGAATTGAAACTTATAGATAACTAATTCACCCCCCCTTTCAGTTATCTCTTGGGACTATTCCTAACAATATTGTGACTCAAGAACCATCATCAATTGATCCTTTTTGTGTCACTTTTAATGTAAATAACCTTCTGCTAAAGAATTGTATGATAAACTCTAGAGCTACAAGTATTGTGATGCCATACCACATAATGAAGGAACTAAGAATTCAAGTTGACACATCCAATTTAAGGTGTTATGTCATCGATAACAGAGTAGTTCCTATTGTAGGGAGCCGAGTGGGAATATAAGTGAATATTGTTGCATTCCCTAAGGCTACATATAAGATGTATGTTGTTGTAGTTGATACCAAGACTCATCATGGTATGCTATTATCAAGACAATGGGTAGAAACTGTGGGAGAAAAACTGCAACTAGATATGCCATATGCTACTATACCTATAAATGGTATTGAGGTCAAGTTGTATAGAGAGCCTCACTCTTCTATCATGGTTGAAAGGGTAGTACCTAAAGATTTGAATTGTTGTGTTGACATTGACATGGAAAATTTCATTGTTGAAGAGATTAAGCCACAATTGAAGAATACTAATCCAATAGTTGATGAGTTACTATTGCAAAAAGATGGACTATGACAAATGTACTTTGATGGAGGATTCTCTAAAGAAGGATCAAGAGATGGTGTATTTCTTATACCCCCATCAGGTACTACATTTAAGTATTCCTTTTTGTTGACTTTCCAATGCACTAATAATATAGCTAAATATCAAGAATTGATATTGGGATTAGATATTTCCATAAAGCATGGTATAAAATGTTTGAAAGTTTATGGAGATTCCCAATTAATCATAGCTCAAATAAGATCTCAATATGATGCCAAGGATGACAGATTAAAATTGTATAGATATGTTGTTTAGGATAGAATAGAATTATTTGATGCTTTCAATATACATTAGGTAGAAAGGTAAAATAATATTATGGTAGACTTCCTTTCAAATGTTACATTAAAGAATAATAATGTCACTTTGACTGGTGTGTCAATGTTAGAAATCAAAAGTAGGCCTGTTGTGCCTGACAATATTTATAACTGGCAAGTCTTTAAGGATGATAGTGATATCCTTAGATTTATTCTAGGTATGGATTAGTATGATGGGAAAAAAATTGATTTTGATGCCTCAAAGGAGGTTGTTGATGGAAAAGAAAATATGTTGGGAAATGAAATTGTTTAGCTAGATTGTAATCATATTCCTAAGGGGTTAGTTGAAGTAGAAGGCATGTTTAGAATAAATGCAAACTACATGTCACAAAAGTCCAATGCTAAGGTTGAGGATCTAGAAGAAATAAATTTAGGATTAGAGACATCCCCTCAATTGGTGTACATTGGAAATAAGCTAAGTAGGGAGGTGATAATTAATTTGATAAGATTGCTGAAAAGGTATAAGCATGTATTTGCCTAGTCTTATGATGACCTCAAAGCCTATAAGGAAGATTTATTTAAGATTGAAATCCCTTTAAAAGAAAATACCAAACCTTTTAGGCAAAAAGACAAGCCTATTAACCCCTTGCTAGCTACTAAAATGCAAACAAAGATGAAAAAATTAAGGGATGTATGCATTATTGAGCCTATAAGGAATTCATCTTGGGTTTATAACTTAGTACCAATCAGAAAAAAGAATGGGGACATAAGATTATGTGTTGATTTTAGGAACTTGAATGTTTCCTCATTAAAGGATAACTATGGATTGCCTAACATGGAGGCTATGCTTCATAGAGTGACTAGTTGTGAATTGTTATCCATGATGGATGGTTTCTCAAGATATAACTAGGTGTTGGTTAAAGAATTAGAATAGTTTAAAACAACATTCAATAATCCTTGGGGAACTTATGTTTATGTCTGTATGCCTTTCAGTTTAAAGAATGCTAGAGAAAATTTCAAAGTGCAATAGATGTAGCTTTTAAGGATATTATCAATGTTCTCGTGGTAGAATATCAAGATGATTTGAATGCTTATTCTAAGAGATTTGATGACCATTGTAGCCACTTAGAGAAGGTCTTGGTCAAAGCATTAGAGTTTGGCATATCATTGAATCCTAAGAAATGCCAATTTGTTGTTACTAAAGGAAATCTATTAGGGTATATAGTGTCCAAATAGGGAGTAAGGATTGATCCTGAAAGAGTTGAAGAAATTAAAAATGTCCTTGCTCCTAAAAACCTCAAAGGTGTATAGTCTTTCCTTAGACAAATTAATTTTGTCAAAAAATTTATTTCTAATTTTGCAGAGATGGTCAAGCCTATAGTCAATCTCTTAAAGAAGGATGCAAAATTTGACTAGAATCAGGAAACACAAAAGGCTTTTAAAAAAATTAAACAGACAATTCAAGAAGCCCCTATTTTAATATCTCCTGATTATTCAAAGCTATTTTCCTTGTTTTCTTTTGCGTATTTTCATTCTATTGCATCAGTTTTATTACAGAAGGATGAGGAAGGATTTGATCATCCCATTGCTTTCTTTATAAAATTATTACAATCAGGCGAATTAAATTATGAGCTAATGGAAAACTAGGCTTATGCATTAGTAAAGGTAGTCAAGGCTTTTAGACCTTATCTATTTTTTGCTTAGGTTAATGCATATGTTCCTCATGCTATAGTGAAAGATATTGATGTAGAGCTCTCCCCAATTTAGGAAAATCTGTAAGTGGTGAGACCTTGAGTGTTTCTTTGAACCCAAAGTGGGCTTAGGAGAGTGCTCTACACCTTTAGAAGATCCTATAACAAACACAATTACACTATCCCCACTGGAGGATTCAATGTCTTTAACTAGCTTTTACTCCCTTAGGCTCAGTTGTAACTCAATTTCTTCTTTGACTGAGTGAGCTCAGTTGATGCTTGGTACTTATGTTAACTGAGTGGGCTCAGTGGCTTTACCAAGTAGTTTCCTGACACTCGGTAGTCCCTACTATGAAGTGCCCTTACTATTTCAACTTGAAATGGGAACCTTCATATTTGGTAGGGGATGGAAAGGTTCCATGATCACTAAATGTCTAATATGGGAGTGATTTCCACACCTTATAGGATTTGGGCAACAAGTTCTCAGTTTTAGGCCTTGTTAGGCTTGTAGCCTTTTGAGCGAGGTTCTAAGGGCTTAGTTCTAGATTATGACAAGGAACTTATTAAATACATAGAATATTTGGACACCCTTTATATACTTGTACCAAACCTCTAGATTGCAAGATCTCAAACAATAAGAACAATACCTAACAATCCTTGATCCACTAGTCCTAATAGGGCTAATTAACTTGGTTATTTAAGGGAATTTTCACTAGTAGAATGTTCAAGGAAAACCACTGATTGAAATGGTGTTAGGAATCCCAAAGAGACAACAACCTATCATTATATTTCTTTTATCCACCCCGAAAGTGCTACTGTCACTTCAATCTTTCATATTCAGTACCAAGCACATAGAAATGCTTGACCTAGAGCCCGCAAAAAGACTTCTCAAAGAAATCTCCTTTCTCTTGCAATCTTGAGGATCTAGAATACATTGAACCTACTTTCATTTCCCCACTTCACATGGGAATCCCATGAAGGAAAATAAAATTAGGGTATTATTTGTTTAAAACCCTAGTTCAGGAGGGTTTCCTAAAAGCCTGGTAAATAGATTCTTCTATCTCTCAACTCCAATCTTAAAACTAACTCAAATCAAAAGCATTGGAGTCCTAATTCATGAAAAATTTTAGATCGAACAATTTTCTTCTTCGCACCTCCGTACCAATCCGTACACATATCGTTTACGGTCCAGAATGTACAGAAAAGTAGGGATTTTTATTGATTGAATGCAAAAATTAGATAGAGTTTTTTCATGCTTGGTATTCCACCCACCTAAAAGGGCTATATGAAGACCTTCCCCAATAGAGCCAACCATTTTTCAAATTTTGTGACCATTGGGAGGTTGTTTTACAAGTCGGTAGCAACTTTTCAAAGAAGTTACTGAGCAACATTTCTTGCATTTTGCAACTTTTGCAAAATGTTGCATTCTTGCTCCTAGTGAGCATATTGGCCTGAGCCTTGGATCCTAATGATCCCAAACATTATTGAAAAAAATTACAAGACACCTAAGAAAATATAAAATCCTAAATGGGCCTTTGGACCATAGTAAAAAAACTCATGGTTTATAACCACACCAAGGGTGACTAGGTCTTACAAGTTAGCTTATTAAAAAGACCCTAGAAGTATAGTTGTTGTAAAGAGTGGAGGGGGTGCTCCTGCACCATACTCTCATATTTTAAAAACTCAAGTCCCACTTGAGAGAATTTTTTGAACTAAGGTTCCATGTTTTTTGAGACACTCTTCACTCATCCATGTAGTATCAATGTCTAGTAACCCCTTCCATTTAACCAAGTACTCTTTGTAGGTCTTCTTCCTAGTTTTCTTAACAACTTTAGAGTCCAAAATATTTTCCAATTGTAATGGTTGGCTTGGTGGTAAGTCCTTTATCCATTCTACCTATTTATCTTCAGTATCTTGCAAAGTGTTACTAGATCTTGCATCACCCTTAAAAGGAGTGAGATCACAAATGTTGAAGATATGAGAAATAGAAATAGTAGGGGGTAAAGAAATTTCATAAGCATTATCCCCAAATTTATGAAGTATTTAATAGGGACTGATCTTTCTCATCTACAATTTGGTGTGTTCCCTAGGTAGTATTTCCTTATCCATGTATGCCCATACTTGATCTCCTTCTTTGAAAGTAGCATGTCTTTTCTTTGTATCTTCTTCTTCTTTGTACTTTGTAGTATTCTGACTCAATGTATCTCAAAATTGATCATGGATCTATTTGATCTGTGTAGACAATTCTTCTCCCTTTGCACTGACTTTAAAGTTAGTTGATAACTCTCTCAATTCCATAAATCCTCTTGGATGAAGTCTATAATTCACTTGGAATGGTGTCTTCCCTGTTGACCTATTCATTGAATCATTAAAAGAAAATTATGCTTGAGGAAGAATAGCATCCCAAGTCTACCCATATTGTTTTTTTAGACACCTTAGAAGGTTTCCTAATGATCTATTTACAACTTCAATCTACCCATCTATCTATGGATGGTATGCAGAACTCAATGACAAGTTTGTCCCCAACTTTTTCCAAAGGGTTCTCCAAAAGTGCCCTTGGAATTTCACATCTCTGTCTAAGATAATGGATGTTAGAAATCCATGAATTCTAAGCACTTATTTAAAGAACAAATTAGCAATATGCAAAGCATCATTAGAAACTTTACAAGGAACAAAGTGTTCTATTTTGCTGAATCTGTCAACTATAACAAAGATATTATAAAATCCTTGTTTAGTTCTCGGAAGTCCTAAGATAAAATCCATACTCACACTATCCCATGTCTTTGTTGGAATAGGAAGTGGTTGATAGAGACCTTGATTGGTCCTAACTCCTTTAGCCCTTTGACAAATAGTGCATGACTCAATGAAATTTCTAACATTAGTGGGTAACCAAGGCCAATGATAGTTTCTCCTTACAAGTTCAAGTATCTTATCTATCCCAAATGACCCCCTAATGTACCATAATGATTCTCTCTGATCATATTTTCTCTCATGGAACATTTAGGAATATAGAGTTGACCTCCTTTGAACAAATGACCATTTTGAATAAGTAGTATTATATGCATCTGATAGAGTAGAGAAAACCTCATAGATATCACTAAAGTCTAAATCATCCTTGTATAAGTGCTTAAGGGCATCAATTCCTATGCTTTGTACCTACACTTCTTCAACCAAAATTACTCTTTGACTACAAGAATCTTCTACTTTGTTTGAAGTTCCTTTCTTATGCAATATAGAAAATGTGAATGCTTAGAGTTGTTCAACCCATTTCATGTGCCTACAGCTTAGTTTATCCCGACTGTTCAAAAAAATTTAAGCATGATTATTAGTAAAGATAATAAATTCCTTCAGAAGCAAGTAGTGCCTCCATTTCTTGAGGGCTTGAACCATAGCATAAAGTTCCAAGTTATATGTATTGTATTTCTTCTTTGATTCATTCATTTTTTTAGAGAAGAAAGCCACTAGTCTTCCACCCTGATTGAGGATTGCGCCTATGGCCAGATTGCTAGCATCGGTCTCCACTATGAACAATTTTTTGAAGGTAGGTAGTTCCAAAATGGGATATTGTGCTACTCTCTCCTTCAAATACTTAAAAGCTTTTCTTTCTTGTGTTGTCCACTGGAACTTTTTTTTTCTACCACCCTTGATGGTATCAAGTAAAGGTTCACAAATGTGACTGATTTTTTGATAAACTTCCTATAAAAGGTAGCCAATCCATGAAAGCTCTTGACTTCTCCTAGAGTCTTCAGTGTGGGCCAATTGATGATAGCCTCTATCTTTTTAGGATCCATTTTTAAAGTGTCATTTGAGATAACAAAACCCAAGAATACCAACTGTTGTTCCTTGAATGTACAATTTTCTAAGTTGATAGATAATTTCTTCTCATGTAGTTTTTGGAGAACTTGTTCCAAGTGTCTCATGTGCTCTTTTATAGTCCCACTAAATATTAGGATGTCATCTAAATAGACCACCAAAAACTTCCCTATGAAATCTTGAAGCACTTCATTCATGAAGGTGCTAGGAGCATTACTAAGCCCAAATTGAATCACAAGCCATTCATATAATCCCTTAGTGGTTTTAAATGTAGTTTTCCACTCATCTCCCAACCTTATTCTTATCTGATGGTAATCATATTTAAGGTCAATTTTTGAGAAATAACATGCTTCTCCAAGTTGGTCTAGTAGATCCTCAACCCTTGGTATGGGGAATCTGTATCTAATTGTTATTTTGTTTATTTCCCTGGAGTCACTACATAGTCTCCATTTTCCATCCTTTTTAGGGGCCAAAATACTCAGGACTGCATAAGGGCTAAGACTCTTTTATATGAGTCCTTTTGTCAACAATTCACTAATTTTTCTAGTGACTTCCACATTCTAATCAGGAGTGAGTTTATAAGAAGCTTTGTTGGGTAGGGAAGCACCTAGGATGAAATTTATTTGGTGACAGATGTCCCTCAATGGTGGGAGTTCATCTAGTGTGTCTCCCACAACTATCCCTTTGTAATTCTATAGTAGACTGTCTACTTCCTTTGGTACCTCATTGTGCATTGTCTTCTCCTTTGGTTTAAAGACTAGGGCATATCCTACCTCAGAATCTTGAATAGTGTTGATCATCTCTTGTTCTCATGAAAGCATGACTAACTATTCTTTTGGTTTTTCTTGTTGAGGATCAAGAAGAGGGAGTAGGTTGTACTTGTGACTATTTTGAATAATTTGGTATTTATTTGTGACTCGATCATGTTTAGCTTGCAAATCATACTACCACGAATGTCCTAACAAAAGGTGACAGACATCCATATCTACAACATCACAAAGGACTCTATCCTTATAGTCTTTTATGGAGAAATCTACCCAAACTTGTTCATTTATGAGGGTCTGTTGCCCTTTTGTCAACCAAGATACATGGGATGGGTTTGGGCAGGGTATCTTTTCTAGTTTTAATTTATCTACAATCTCTCTAGATACAATATTTTCAGTAGAACTAGAATCAATTACTAACTTTCATACCTTTTCATGGCTTTTGCAGTTGGTCCTGAAGAGATTCTTCCTTTTAGGAGGCTCCACCAGTACTGGTGCTTGGATTAAGGTCTTCTTCATCATGAGGGATATACCTTCTTCTCCCATACAATCTCTTACACTATCAACATCATCATCTTGCACTAGGTTGGCTCTTCTTTCACCTTGGTTATTCTAATTTTCTCTATTTGGACACCTATTTGTGTAGTGCCTTATCTAATTATAGTTGTAACATCTAATTTTCCATTGTTTCTTCCTCCATTTCCACCTCTGCCATTTCTTCTTCTTCCTTTGTATCTACCTCTTGAACTACTTTCCCCTTGGATGTTCTCCTAGTTAGATTCTCCTTGTGGTCTATTGTTTTGTCCTCTTCCTCCAAAGTTCCCTCTACCTCTTTCATTCTTATCTTTTCCTCTACCACTTTGTTCATTCCTCCTTCTAAAATTTTCTTCAACTTTCAATGCCAATTGATAGGATTGGTTCATTGTGGTAGGGTTTTTCAAACTAAGTTCATCCTAAAATTGAGACCCTTAGGCCTTGCATATATTGAGAAAGCTTCACACATTCTGGTTCAGCAAGCTTGGACTTCATCACCAATCTTTGAAATTCTTTAGCATAACTAGAGATATCTATCTCCTTCTATCTTAGACTCATTCTTCTTTTATGAAGTTGGACTTCATAATCTTTAGGGACATAAGTTTCCCTAAGTAGGCCCACCATCTTCTTCCAAGTGGTGACTAGATTCTTTCCATTCTTCACCGTATCAGTTTGAGTGAAGTTCCACCATGTGAGTACAAAGCCTTTGAGCTTTGACTTAGCAATCTTCACCCTCTAATTCTCAAGGATGTCTTCACAATCAAAGAAACTATTTAGGGCATCCACCCAATCCATTGCAACATCCAAGTCCATCTTCCCATTATATGTAGGAAAATAAAGCTTGGCATCCATGGTTATCCTCTCCATAGACTTTAGAGTCTTCATTAGTAGCCTCTGGTCTGTAGGACATTATTCTTCCCCTTGCTCAAGGGGTTTTTCATCAATCCCTTCTTTAACATCATCAAAGTTTCTACTACTTCTCTTCTGAAGCTCTTCCCTAACCCTATCCATTTCTTGCCTCATCTACTGCATCTTGGTGTCTCTTCATTCATCATGCTGTGTCCTTTTCTCTCTCAGGTATCTTACTATCACTTCATTGGTCATCCTTGATGATAATCCTCCTTCATCTTATCCTTCCATGGTGCTGGTATTTCTTTACCCTAAGGGTCTTAGATGCTATAATACCACTTAACATAGAGCTCTCTCTAATTTAGGCAACTCGATAAGTGGTAAGACCTTCAATGCTTCTCTGAACCCAAAGTGGGCTTAGGAGAGTGCTCTACACCTTTAGAAGATACTATAAAAAAGACAATTCCACTAGCCTCACTGGATGATTCAGTGTCTTTAACTAGATTTTACTCCCCTAAGTTCTATTGTTACTTGGTTTCTTATTTGACCGAGTGAGATCGGTTGATGCTCGGTACTTATGTTAATTGAGTGGGCTCAGTGGCTTTACCTAGTTTCCTGACACTTGGTAATCCCTATTGTGAAGCACCCTTATTGGTTCAACTTGAAATGGGAACCTTCATATTTGGTAGGGGATGGGAAGGTTCCATGATCTCTAAATGTCTACTATGGGAGTGATTTCCACACCTTACAGGATTTGGGCAACAAATTCTCAGTTTTAGGCCTTGTCGAGCTGGTAGCCTTTTGAGCAAGGTTCTAAGGGCTTAGTTCTAGATTCTTACAAGGAGCTTATAAAACACATAGTATATTTGGACACCCTTTATAGACTTGTACCAAACCTCCAGATTGCAAGATCTCAAACAATAAGGACAATACCTAACAATCCCTGATCAACTAGTCCTAATAGGGCTAATTGACTCAATTATTAAAGGGAATGTTCACCAGTCAATTTTCCAAGGCAAATGACTAATTAAAATGGTGTTAGGATTTCAAAAGAGACAAAAATCTATCATTAGATTTCTTTTATCCACCCCCAAAGTGCTACTGTCACGCTAGTCTTTCATATTCAGTACCAAGCACATAGAGATGCTTGGCCTAGAGCCTGCAAGAAGACTTCTCAAAGAAATCTTGTTGCTCCCACACTCTTGAGGATCTATAATAAATTGACCCTACTTTCATTTTCCCACTTCACATGGGAATCCCATGAAGGAAAAACAAGTTAGGGTATTATTTGTTTAAAACCCTGGTTCAAGAGGGTTTCCTAAAAACCCGGTAAATATATTCTTCTATCTCTCAAATTTGATCTTCAAATGAACTCAAATCAAAAGCATCAAAGTCCTAATACATGAAAAATGTCAGATCAAACAATTTTCTTATTCGCACCTCCATACCAATCCATACACATATCATTTACAATCGAGAATGTAGAGAAAAATAGGGATTTTTATTGATTGAATGCAAAAATTACATAGAGTTTTTTCATCCTTGGTATTCCACCAACCTAAAAGGGCTATATGAAGACCTTCTACAATGGATCCAACCATTTTTGAGATGTTTTGACCACTGGGTGGTTGGTTTACAAGTTGGTAGAAACTTTTCAAAGAAGTTACCGAGCAACATTTCTTGCATTTTGCAACTTTTGTAAAATGTTGTATTCTTTCTCCTAATGAGAAATCATCCTAAGCCTTGGATCCTAATGATCCCAAAAATTATTGAAACAACTTAAAAAACACCTAGGAAAATCTAAACTCCTAAATGTGCCTTTGGACCATAGTAAAAAACCCATGGTTTATAACCACACCGAGGGCTATATGAAGACCTTCCCCAATGGATCCAACCATTTTTGAAAGGTTGTGACTGTTGGGCAGTTGTTTTACAAGTTGGTAGAAAATTTTGAAAGAAGTTACCGAGCAACATTTCTTGCATTTTGCAACTTTAGCAAAATGTTTCATTCTTTCTCCTAATGAGCCTATCATCCTAAGCCTTGGATCCTAATGATCCCAAAAATTATTGAAACAACTTAAAAGACACCTAGGAAAATTGAAACTCCTAAATGTGCCTTTGGACCATAGTAAAAAATGCATCATTTATAAAGATTCATTAAGGGGCATCTCCCCTCGCTAGGATCAATACCCACACCTTTCTTTCTTGTCGCCAATCAACAAACCTCCCTGGACATGAGCTACCATAGAATAGTAGGGGCCTTGAGGGCTCTATATGAATAATCACATAACTATAGGAGTGGGGCTTCTCTCTTATCATTTGGCCATTCTTCAGTAATTCATTTGTGGTTTGGACATACATTCGGCCATTCTCTGATAGAGCACCCCCTACTATCTATAGGTTGTTATCAAGAGATTCAGATTGAAACAAGCTGGTTCATTCTAGCCAGGCCGGGGCCCTCAAATTATATGGGAGGAAAAGGAACTGAACTTGGCTGAATCCACTTCAATTGAGTTAGGGCTTGACCTTGATTTACCCTTCATCTAGGGCCTTTAGTCTTACAAGTTGGCTTATTAGAAAGACCCTAGAAGTATAGGTGTTGTGAAGAGTGGAGGGGGTCCTCCTGCACTATATATTTTGGTTCAGAGTGAGGTCCTAGGGAAAAGATACAAGTGGATTAATAGAATCTAGGAGTTTGATTTGGAACTTCATATTACCAAGTTGGTTAGGGGTTTGGGTCTGGAAAAATTAATGACAGAAGAAAATATGGACCTTGTTCAAGTAAGTAGTATTACCATGCATGGAGGAATGATTACAAGCACTAAGATACAACCATGGTATACTAACATTGTGCATTTCCTCAAAAATGACATTTTCCCAAAGGGTCTGAATGATAATTAGAAGAGGAGCCTCAAATTATAGGCTCAAAAGTATGTATTGTTGTAGGGTGACTTATATTGGAAAGATAAAGATGGAATATTGCTCTTATGTTTTGATAAAGTGCAATTTGAGAAAATTTTGAAAGAAATACACTCTGGACTGTGTGGAGGGCGTTACTCAGCCATAGAAATACATCACAAAATCTTGAGTGCTGGTTATTATTGGCCTATCTTGTTTAAGGATACTTGTTCATTTTTTTAGAAAGTGTGAGCCATGCTAGAGGTTCTCAAATAAGTTAAAGTTCTTAGGAGAATTATTCTTAAATCCTGTGGTTGTAGAGGCTCCTTTTCCCATGTGGGTATTGATTTTATTGGAGAGTTTGTAGAAACATCTAGTGGGGGACATAGTTGGATATTGGTTGCTACTAATTATTTTACTAAGTGGATTGAAGCAACCCCAACTAAGAAAAATAAAATCATAGTGCTAATTGAATTCTTAATAAATAATGTAGTGACTAGATTTGGTGTTCCTATGAAACTAGTAATGGATAATGCCATATGTTTAAGGTCAGAAGAATTCATTGATTTTTATTTAGAAATGGGCATTATCTTGTCATATTCATCCCCATACCACCCACAGGCCAATTGGAAAGAAGAATCAAGCAATAAGAGCATTATGCAGATCCTGAAGAAAACATTGAAAAAAAACAAAAGAACTTGGCATGCAAAATTGAAACTAGCATTATGGGCAAACAAAATTATAGAAAAAAGGGCTATAGGTAAGTCTCCTTTTGAATTAGTATATGTTATGAAGTCTATACTACCTGTAAATAATTTACTACCTATCTATCAATATATAAAAAATGAAGGTTTGGAAATAGATGAACCATTGCAAGACATAATAGTCCAATTGATTGAAATGGATGAGACAAGAAGAGAGAGTTAGGAAGAGAATGTAAGAATACAACAAAAAATGAAATATCTTTTTGACAAAAGAGCTAGTATCAAAAAATTATAGCCTGGTGATTTGGTCATTCAATGGAATGCCAGGGCTCAAGATAAGGTAAAACACAAGAAATTAGAATCTTTATGGTTGTCTCCTTATATTATTCATCATATTCATGGAAAAGATTCCTATTTTCTAGAAAATCTAGATGGTGAAGAACAGGAATTGCTAGTGCATGGACAATTTCTAAAAATTTTCTTCAATTGAGTTCCAATATTTTCCATGCACAATAGTTATGTAATATATATAGAGGCATGTTTTCTTTAGTTGTGTGTTTGATTTTTGCAGTAGGTTAGTGTTTTTGTGGTATGCCACCTAGAGATTCTTGGTTACTTTCTATGAACTTGCTTTCAAGCATCCTCAGTTAGAGCCACTGTTGGAGTATTTTTAGGTTTTTTGAGAATTGTCTTTTATTGTTCTTCATTGACATTTGAATCATGCTTGTGTCTCATTTATTTTATGTGTATGTAAGAAATTTTCCAAAAGGGTCTGTGTCTTAAGATTACCATGTGAAAAAAATGTCTACATTTTCTTGCTCTAGGTCATATTTGTCTTTGATAGGGTTATTTTATTGAAAGTATCCTTAAGTGTGCCCTAGATCTTATGTTTTCATGTTACTTTTCTAGGCACTTAAGTTCTCAAATGAGAACATGGCCTTTGAGTCTCTTAATATCATGATCAAAATGTCATCTTATTTGATTATGAGAATGAGCGATACAGTTAAGATTTTAACTTGTTTTATGTTATCTCTGAATCTTTGAATGATGGGCGGTTAGTGAATTTATCTAGTGATTTGATGACAATACTTTATCTAGATCTCATGATTCCTTGCAATTTCCTTTAAGCATCCAATGATTCATCATCATAGTTATCTCCCATTCTCTCAATGTCACGGTGAAGTTCTATAGTATTCAATGATTCAGCGAGGGCCACTGATGCAATTCTTAATCAGTGGTTGTTATGAAATCTCAAGTTAATGTTTGTAGTTAGTGAATGATTCAGTGATTTAGCCCAGTAGTTATTGTTGGAAAGTTAACTATACTGAAGTATGTGACTATATTTAGTGTTTTCATTTTGGCAACAAAGTCATATAGAGTTTGGGAGTCAGCGCAGTTTATCACAAGGTCAGAATATGGCTAAGTATAGAAGACTGGACAATTAGCAGAGCATCAATGCATGTGCATATGACTAAGTTATGGTATGGGCCCTTGAAGTTAAGATGGTAAGTGTGTATTCATGCTAAGTCTAAGAGCACATGATCAGATGAGACAATATGATGAAGATACATATAGTTGAAGAGGTATAGCCAGTGAATGACAGAACAAAACAGAGTATGGAGCTGACTATTTCTATTTTTGATTAGTGGTTATAATAATGTTTTGTAAAGGCTATGCACCTATTGTAATTAGGTAGTAGAGATGTAAACATATTTTTTTTTAAACACACTCGAGCCAATTCACTTGGAAGCATTGTATGTAATCAGTTAAAGGGCTGACCTAGTTAATTTTTTTGTAAGCGCATATAAATATGACATGTGCCTTGGTAATTGAGTAGTAATAAGAATATAGAGAAAGTAGAGTAGAGCATAAGTATGTGAAGATAATTCAATATGTTGTAATGCTTCACAAGAGGTTGAAGCATCAATGCATCAAAGAAACTGATCAAACAAGCAGTATCACAACACTAGTTCATCCATTAAATATAGTGTGTATCTAAGATTAGAAGGTTGTAGCCTTCACCATTTGAGCAATGAGCTCTAGGACAATGTGTCCCCACTCCTAATAGGGTTATTGTAAAAAAATCCTAATAGGGTCCAACCCTTGACCAGGTCACTGTACTAAAAGCATTGTAAAGAACAACTCCTAATAGGGTTGCAGATCTTCTAACAAGGATCATAATACACTAGTGCAGTTCTTAGTGGGTGTCAATTCCCACTGGGGTTTTTACCTATTTGGGTTTCCCTGTAACCATATTGGTGTTATGTGTTGTGATTGTTTATCTTGTGTATATTGATGTTTATTTTAGTACTTAAGAAATCAAGATAAGTTTCAAGAGTAAAAGTAAAAGATTAAAATATAGTGAACACTGATTCACCCCCCCTCTTAGTGTTCCCATTCCTAATAGTTTTCTCTTGATCTCTTGATATTGGTAGTTAGTGAGTTAACATTCAACAATCCAGTGAAAATGGTTTTCTCCTAATCTCTAGATTCCAGCGGTTAAGTTTGAAACATCTGGCGATCAAGAGATAAGGTTATAAGAAAATGATAGTTTGATTAGTCGCGTATTCTCCAGGTGGTTGGTGGTTAAGGTAATTTTTTTCAAAATTCAGCAAATAAGGTATTCCCTTAATCTTATAAAGTTGGCGGTTAGTGACTTTTCATTCTAAGATTCAACGACAAGGCTTAAAGTAATAAGGTGATAGTTATTTCCTATTGTTGTAATGAAATGATCAAACCTTGAAACATTTGGAGATTTAGGGAGGGTCATGGATGATAATGATGATCAATGGATCATATTTAATCTAGGAGAAAAATAGGGTTGAGAAAGATATCTAACGACTTGGAGATAAAGGAATTTCACTAAATCTCACAATATGACTAAGGTTAAAGAGAAGATATGGATATTGCAAGACTTGTTTTAATTGCTAGATCTTGTGATCAGATGTGAGTTAAGTTAAAGGTTGAGAGATCACACAAAACCTTCAACTGCTCATTTTCAAAAAGTAAGCCCAGTTAAGATGAGTCTTATGAGATTCAGAGAATGTCTTCAATCACTGGATCTCATGATTAAATCAAAGTTAAGTAAAGTATTTGGAGATCATGAGGCACCTTCAGTCGCTGGATCTCCAATTAGAGCCTGGTTGAGTTGTCATAAATGGTAAAGAAAAAGGTGGTTATGATGTGGAAATGGTACTGTGCCGAGATGGAAAAAGTATAAATCTAGCCAATCAATTTCCAATTGAGGGCTTTTGACTATTTTCAAGGCCTTTAAAGTAATAAAATAGTGATCATTGGTTTTTTGCTTTCTTTCTAGGTTTTAAATGTACCATGTCAACATCTCACCTTACGACTAGGCTGGATTTGAATTTAGTGTCATGCAAAAGTGAATGCTGAAGTGACTTAGGGAAGATTTGTAGTGATTTTGGCAATTTCCATGTATTTAATGCTTAATGATATATAAATAAGACATTCACACATTTACACTTATCAATTTTCAGAGGATCAATTGTGAAGTTGGAGCCATTATAGTGTGTAATTGAGATGAGAAGATTTGTCAAGCTGAGCATCATTCAAAAATTTAAAAAATGAGTCAACTTGAGCCAAGGCTAGCCTCATCTAGTGAAGGAGTGAAAGAACAAGGAGATGAGAAGAAAGGGAAACCAAATTTTTCTAAAGAATTCATCACATTGCTCTTGGGTTCTAATCAAAACAAGAAGGTGAGTGATGAAGTCTTCACTAACGACATGTCAAATTGTAGGGATCTTGTTACCCCTTCCTACTATGGTTTTATGTTATTCAATTATTTCTATAATAATCATTTTAGACCTATCCCAATATACAATGCATGGACATTAGGTATGGCCAAGGTCATAGTGCCTGATGTTTTCCTAGATATTGACCTTGTGTTTGAAATATCCAGGAATTATGATCTTGTATCGAAAACAATCAGGAAAAGTGACAAATCAACCTTAGTTACTCTTGATAGGGGGTCCTTTATGAAAGATTAGGGCTTGTATTCCTCTTCATCCATAGAGATTGACCTTATAAATGAAAAGGAGAAGTATGCAAACCAAGTAGAGCTTGTAAAAACCCATGTTTCCCATCATATGCCTAGGACTAGTAAGTATGTTTCCCCTCTCCCTGTGCATATGAAATCTCCCTATGAGTTTAAGGCTCTCCACTTTTATATGAAGTATCTAGCATATGGACTGTGTTGAGTTTTGGGGGTGGATGGAAATGAAGAAAGGCTACTAGCTAATCTATTGATGATGATTTTGGATATTCAGAACTCACATGCCAACACAGATTATGATTACATTCAATATGTAATTGATAGGATGCATGAGGGTTTAGTAAGCACTAGAGAGGGTAAGAAGCCAATCAAATTCATATGATACTCTTTTTTGATGCAAATGATCATGTACTATAATGTTGATAATATGGATGTACACATGCTGAGACTGAGAAAAATGGAGGAACAACGAAATCTAGTGAAACGATGGTTAAGAGTGTGGAATTACACCTCTAATGAGAATGAATTTTCTGGTTTCTAGAATTGGATAGTCCATCAAATCTTGAACTTAATGGGGACAAATATCACAATGCTTTCAGTCAAAATTCTTAGGCTTATTAGGCCTAAATAGTTTGTTAACAATTGGCAAATGGGCCATAACTTGGGTGATTTCTATCTAGGTCAGACCTACACATTGATTAGAGTCTATGGTTGCCCACAACCCCCTAACATACTTATAAAATATATGCCACCATGGGTTTCCCTATTGGAATTCATTTGGCAATTGATATGGATGGATAAAGAGCACCTAGCTCAACATAAGAAGGGAAATTTTACTCCTCAAAAATTGCCAGGTTTTCTAATTGGAAAAAAAGCATTGCCACAACTCAGCATGTGGCTGAATCATTTCAAGATGGCCTCTGTCATGTATAGGTATGTGGATTCAGAGGACTTCATAAAAGATGCCAAGAAGTTGGTCATCCCCCACATTGGTGCTATTAAGGACCATGAGGGATGTGATTATGAAGATATAATCAAAAATTTGGATGAAGTTGATATTGGGAGGAAGATCACCAAGTTCTATGACCTTTTGAACTTGGAAGCTCAAATTAAGAAGGCTGGAATTTCCTTTGGAGATTTCTTACCAGACCTCCCTTACTTGACTAGAATTGATAGAATGATAGGGATGTGTGAAACCCTATCCAACCAATTGGAAGCCCAGATTGAAGAGAAGCAAGAGGTAAAAAAGGATTACTCCTCTTTAGAGTATGAAGAATGTAGTGAGGGCTCATATGAAGAGGACAACCCTCCCCAAGTAAATGTGCCTCCTATCATTAATCTATACCAAAATGCTCCTAAGGTAGAAGATGCACCTAAGCCTCCTTAGAAGAAGGTGAGACTTGAGGAAGGAGGACCCTCAAAAGGGAAGAAATAAAACAGAGAGACTGATAGTGTTGCAACCCTAGTGCTAGGTGATAGATCCTATTATCACCATATGAGAAAGAACATCAAAGAAGTAAAGAAGGTAGCAACATAAGAAGATTTTTAATTCCCCCTCCTACTATGCAAAGATGAATGAGAAACATATCAAGAAGAACTACTCAGTGATGATCAGCTGATCAAAAATGAAGAATTCAAGAGTTTCTTGATATGGATGAAATAATGAGAGGTGGCTAGTCAATTGATTGAAGGCACTAATCCAATTGATGATGCATTGAAGGCCCTAGCTACATATGATCCTGAATCAAAAACTATTTCTATTGATGAAGCTAGGAAATTGGTTAAATCTAGTGGAATGCTACTGATGCTAGGATGGGACTTAACCTCAACATTCATCATAGACTAGATAAGGAAACAACTAGAGGGTAGTTTGTCATATGAGGGCTAGATAGAAGAAATGATAAGAGGGTGTGGTTATGACCCTAAGTCTCAGGCCTTGGCAATGTGGTTTCTTGCTCCCATGACTCAAAAACCATCCCTCGTCAGCATTGAAGGAAAAATATATGGTAACAAGATAATCTGGAAAATCCAAAACACCAATGATCTGGAAGTGTCAAAAGTAGTGACTCATTTTGCCCACCTAAATGAGGCCAAGACTGCTCAAGTGTCCAATAGATATGGAAAACTATTTGATGAGGCCATTTTTTTGGAAAAGGATAGGGAAAAGGGATTAATGAAAATCAAGGCAATTTAGGATGATCTTGAAGAAATAAAGGTTAATCTTGAAGAGGCATCTAAAGAAGCTCCTCCTCTAGTCTTAAAAATTAAAGTTGTAGTACTTCCAGTTGCAGAGGTACTTGATGAGGTAGCAGATAAATTAGAGAAAGACAAGCTACATGTAGCCCTTAAGGCCCTCTCTGACATCTTGCAACATATATTTGAGGTGATCAAAGGAAAGATGGACTCAGTCCATAATTCATACACTATGTTACAAAAGACTAGTGAAAGTGTAAAAGATGCCATGGCTACCTTGGAGCCTTTGTTTAGTATATGGTCCGGTAGGGGGGCCCTTTTTGAGAAACTTGAAATGTTGCAACTACATCGAACTAACATCCTAGAGTCATTTACAGAAGTGGGAGAGAAAATAGAACTTATCAGTGCCACTTGGCATTTTTTAAGGGTAAGGCTAATTAGGTAAAAGCAAAGATGGAGATGTTTGGCCCTGATTTCAGTAGATATCTTCCTCCAATTTACAAATATGATGGAAACATCATGGATATTGAGGAATGGAAATCAGGTGTAGATCATTTGCCGACTAGGTAGGAGGCCTTCCTGAATGATGATGGCTCCTTAGACATGGATAATTTCAACAATATTCTGGATGACATTTTTAAAGTTGAGAATGAGTACACTAGATTTTTTGCTTATACTAAGGCCATTACTGATTCAAGATGGGATAAATAGGTAAAGTTATTGCAGAGCTTAAAGGTGTACACCTAGCCTACAAAGGAAGAGGTTGTAGCATGGGAAAAAAGTATCAAACCCAAGAAGAAGAAGCCAATTGCCATTGATTTAGAGCAATGGAAGAGGAGTGAACTACACATGGTACCTAATCCTTGAGGATAGGGAGGGTAACTATCATAAAGGGTATGATGTTTGTTAGCTATTAGGCGGTCATCATTCACATAACAACTATGTGTGAATCTTTTACACCTTCATGAAATTAGGATAATCAACTACAATTCAATGAAAATACAATACAAATTTAATCTAAGAATTGAATTTAACATCCATGACATTTCATGGTTCTCTATCCAAGCTTGGTAAGTAGAGCTCTCAGCCTTATTCTCTACTAGTGACAATCCTAGAATGAGAAAATGATAGTACAATGCTTAATCTAGCTCTCAACTCTCAAAATGATACAAAGATTCAATTCAAGTACTCATGATAATGCTCTCAATCTCACAATATTGCTCAAGATATGACTCAATTACTATGAAATTTCCTATAATGATGATGCTTTGCACTTGAATTCTCTAGTATCTATTATGCTCTTGAAATGACTCTTATTTATAGTAAAATACCAAGGGTTGGGGGTAGAGTTATTTAATCATGATTTAGCCTTGGTTGACTCAAAAACTTTGAAATGTTTTTAAATGGAGGGACAATTTGAAAGATTGTCTCAAAGGTTTGGACAAATAGACAAATTTGAGTGGTTGAGATTCAAAGTTGAAATGTGTGATTGAGATTCAACTATTTTGGAGTGATCGATGTGCTTTTGTTCTCAATTCTCATTGGTTGCTCAAATGTTTTTGAAAGATATTAGGATTAATCAAATTCCATTAATTAATTAAATTAGCCATGTAAAGGAATAGGTTCAATTTGATTTTTTATTTAAAACTATACAATTAATTGATTAAAGTCAATTATATAGTGTTATCAATCTATTTTAAGCTTGTATTTAATTATTTAATGTCATCATTTGATTTTTCCTTTGATTTAAATGATTTTGTCCAATTTTGATTAATAAATGTCCATTTAAAATTGATTTGATCCATTTTTATGAGAATTAGAGCATTTGGCTAAGATTTTGTGATTTGAATGATTTTAAGACACTTGCCCTATTTTTGGTGTCTACAGATGCCCCTCTCTGAATTGATGCATGTAGCACATTGATTCAAAGAAAATTTTATGTCTTGATCACTGATTTGATTCTTTGATTGATACAAAACTTGATTTGACACCTGATTTGAAAATGATGTAATTGATAAAAACTTGATTTGAAAAAATGATGCCACATGCCCCACTAATAATAGCTCAAAATTTTAATGCCCCAGATTCAATGATATTTGATGCCAATTTTATACTCTAATGATGCCCCCTTAGAAATGAAAACATATTGATTGCCAGATAGGAATATCGATGAAATTAATTGATAGTAGATCCAATATGTTTTGATTTCTGAAAACATTGATGATATTCAAGGTTTCAATAAATGCCTTGATTTGATTAATATGTCAGAATCACTTGGTTGATATTGTATTGATGCCAATCAGATAGTAGAAAAATGATCGGTAGATATTTTTCTCTCACAATCTAGAGAAACAAAACAATGATTTTCCTTCCTCATGATAAAGAGTTAGGAGATTTGATACACTCAAGAAGAGAAAAAGGGATAAAAGGATAACTTGATTGACGTAAGATGATCAGTTAGATGATTTGACTAAGTGATATTTGATTGGATTGGATTTGATGAGAAGATTAATGGTGCAAGGTTGATAGATAGTGTCATTTGATATGAATCAGGTGGAGATATAGATACAGGTGATGAAGAGAATTAGGTTACCCCTAATTAATCAAAATGATTGATTATTGGATCTTCCTTGATGATGATTTTGTATCATGTTATATTTATTGATCGGGACTTTGATGTATCATTTTTTTGATGATATTGTATCTTTGATATACAGATTTGATGGATCTTTGATGTTATGGACATTTATATGATGATATACTTTCTTTGATTATTGTGATGTGTTGATGTGAGATCATCTTTATATGAAGCTCTATATGATGTTTATGATGAATTTACTTTTTATTATGATATGGATGCAATGTATCTTATATATGATATAGATAGATGAATGCAAATGCTAATGGGACTTTGATAGGTTTTTCTGATTTTCAATGTATGGATGAAAATGTTTTATTATACAAATATGGATATATGATGAATGCAACTATATTTTTGATTTTTTTGATGCATGAAACTTCTAATGTGATATCCTTAACTAAATGTATGAAAATGATGTATGAGTAATGAATCTCTTTTCTTTTGATTTCTAATATATGAATAATGAATAATAAGTAATGCTATGAATGAATGTAAAAGATAATCTCACATTATTGATTAGAACCAAGGATAAGGTTTTTAATTGAACCCCCCTTTCAATGATTGATCGAGATAATAGATGAATGAACCCCCTTTCCCTTGGAAAAATACCACAAACTATGCACTTAATCTAACATGAAAATGTGATGTAGGAGCATCTCGGGTCCTTGGCAATCATGTGTCACCAAAAACATTTTGGAGTTTGTTTATGTTACTCAGTTCCTTCTTTGACCAAGTTGGTTAGTTTCCTTTGGTTACTGAGTGTGGTTGGTTATCTCCTAGGTAGTCAATTGTTTCACTGGCACTTGGCATTGCTTGTCTGCTACTCGATTATCCTTGCTCACTAGCAAGTTTAGTTTTAGTTTCTCTTGTGGCTGACTTGTGCATTTATGCTGGGTCATGGATTTAATGTTGGAATCCATCATTGGGAAGTGTGTGGTCCTAGATCTAACTATTCCTTCCTTTGATTATGGATCTAAAGGATGACTTAGTTTGATAGACTCTTGTATAAATGTAGTTGTTTAGTTGTAGTTTAGGAGGCTATTTTGATAGAAGATAGAAGATAGTAAGAATAGAGATTTTGATAGATCCTCGCATGTTTGAGGACTACTATATTTCATTGTAATATATGTCCCTAATCAGGAAGGCCTTACAACCCAACATGTATCACTCTATTTGATGAAAATATAAGAAAGCTTCTGCATTCTCTCTCTCACTCTTGTGTTTGTTTTCTTTAGCATGTGTTGAGTAGGCTTGGACCATTAGGGTGTGCCATTGTTTGGCCCATCTTGGCCCTTGTCTTTCATCAAGTGGTATTAGAGTGAGGTTAGATCTTGATCTATGTCTATGGATCTAGGTTTATAGGTTCCTCTTGAATCCCTAGTTCATTGTTGTGGGGTAGCAGATTGTGATCTGACCTACAATTGTAGAGGGTTGTCAGGATGGTTCATGGGAGGTGAGATGTAGATAAAGGATTGGCAGATATGCTAAGGTAGATTGCTACTAGGTTAGAAGTTGTTGAAACAGCCCAGAGAAGAGGTAGACATCTTGAAGATGTAAGGGATGATGAAGTTGAGGAAGAAAAGGTAAATGCAGAACTTGCACCTATTATGGATCAAGTTGAAGAAATATTTTTGAAGGCCTTGACAAGTCTGAAGTCTACACCACATTTCAATCCTCTTGAGTATGGTGGAAAGTTAGATTCTGATGAATTGGTGGACTGGATCACTGAGATGGAAAAGTATTTTGAGTATGAAAACATTCTTGAAGACAAGAAGGTGAAGATTGTAAGCACAAAGTTGAAAAGTCATGCATCCTTATGGTGGGAACATTTGTAGCTAGATAGGAAGAGGTAAGGCAAAGAAAAAATCAAGGTATGGAATAAAATGGTGAACAAATTGAAAGGAAAGTTCTTACCTTATGATTATCAGATTAACCTAGTTTGGTGAATGCAAAGTTTGAGGTAGAAAGATAGCTCGATAAAAGAGTATACCAAGGAATTCTATAGATTAGATATCAGATCTGAACATGATGAAGATGATGTGGAAAGAATTGGTAGATACTTGAATGGTTTGAGAGTTTCCATCCAAGAGGAAATTAGTATGGTCAAGTTGGAGAACATTGAAGAGACTTATCAATTTGCATTGAATACCAAGGATAAATTGAACAAAAGACATGAGCAAAGACAAAGAGGTTGAGGTGGTAAATTCCCTAGAGGAAGAGGTAGATCTAATGGTGAAAATGGTAGATTTGAACCAGAAAAGACAAATCTGGACAAAGGCAAGACCACATGGAAAGGTGAAAGTTCATCTAGAGGTAGAGGCAGTAACTACTGAGATGGTTATGGTAGAGAAAGTTTTTGAGGAATTTGTTACAATTATGGAGAAGAAGGACATAGATCTTTCAAATGTACACATGCTAGTAAGAAGGCTGGTAGAAGTAGAAATGCTTTGGTGCAAGAAGATTCACCGAATGAACCTAAGAAAGAAAATAAGTTGATGGTAAGGAGAGCACTGTGGAATAAAAGTAAGAAGGAAGATCTGGTAAGAAAATTTTTGTTCAAGACCAGATGTAGAGTTTTTGATAAAGCTTGGAAGGTAATCATTGATAGTGGTAGCTATGAGAATTTGGCATACAAGGAGATGGTCACAAAATTGTAGTTTGAAAGGTTGGTACATCCAAAGCCCTACTAGATTGCATTGATTAAAGATGAGCATACACTCCTGGTAAGTGAAAAATGTTAGGTGAATTTGAAGATTGGAAAGTACTATGATAAGGTGTTATGTGATATCATGCCTATGGGTTTTTGTCATATTTTGTTGGGTAGACCTTGGCAATATGATAGACACGCTATATATGATGGGAGATTGCATAAGTATACTATTGTGGCTGATGGAAAGAAACAATTCTTGTTACCACTGATGGAAGAACATGCTAGTAATGTTTGCACATCTGTGAAAGTTTTTTTGATGGAGGGAAGAAAGTTTGTTAACTCTTTAAAGAAGAATGATGTATGTTTTGTTGTAATCCCTAACAAATTGAGTAAGAAAATAAAGGATAATGTCCTTGAGGAGATTGATAAGTTACTCACCGAGTACTATGATATCATTTCTGATAATGTACCTAACGGTTTACCACTAAAAAAAAGCATTGATCATTTTATGGATCTAATCTATGGAGCTAGTTTACCAAATAAGGAACCTCATCGGTTGATGCCTACCAAGAATCAGGAATTGAACTGATAGATTCAAGAGTTGCTAGAGAAAGGTTTAATCAAAGAAATTTTGAGTCCTTGTGTAGTACCTAATGTATTGGCAGCTAAGAAGAATGGAGAATGGAGAATGTGTACTGATTCCAGAGCAATCCATAAGATAATAGTGAAGTATAGGTTTCCTATACTGAGAATGGATGACATAATGGATAGTTTGACTAGAGAAAAGTATTTCACCAAAATTGACTTGAAAAGTGGGTATCATTAGATCAAAATTATAGAAGGTGATGAATGGAAGACACTACTTTCAAGACAAAAGAAGGTTTGTATGAGTGGTTGGTTATGCCTTTTGGTTTAACTAATGCACCGAGTACTTTTGTGAGGCTGATGAATGAAGTTTTGAAGAAATTCTTGGGTAAGTTTGTGATTGTATATCTTGATGATGTTCTTATATTCAGTAAGATTAGAGAAGAAATTTTTTTGCATGTTAGACAAGTTTTGCAGAGATTGAAAGAGGAAAAGTTGATAAATCTAAAAAAGTGTTCATTCATGAAAGAGGAGATTGTGTATTTGGGATTTGTTATTTCAACTAATGATTTAAAGATCGATCCTAAAAAGGTTGAAGCTATTTTGAATTGGCCTACACCTGTGAATGCTAGTGAGGTAAGATCATTTCATGGTTTGGAAAGTTTTTATCCAAAGTTCATAAAGAATTTCAATTCAATTTGTAATGCTATGACTAAAACTATGAGAGGAGACGAAAGAAAATTCAAGTGGACACATGGAGCTAATAGAAGTTTTGACACTCTGAAGCAGAAGGTTGTTGAATTACCTATTTTGACATTACTTGATTTCACTAAACTATTTCAAGTGGAATGTGATGCAAGTGGAAGTGTAATTGGAGCTATGTTGAGTCAAGAAGGTAAACCTATTGCTTTCTTTAGTGAAAAGTTAAATGATGCTAGAAGGAAATATTATGTGTATGATCAAGAATTCTATGCTATTGTTCAAGCACTAAAGAAATAGAGACATTATTTGATACTGAGTGAATTTGTGTTGTATACTGATCATAAGCCTTTACAGTATTTGGGTAGTTAGAATAAGTTGAACCAGAGACATATGAAATGGGTTGAGTATTTGTAGAGTTACATATTTATGATAAAGCATAAGAGTGGAGTCACTAACTGAGTTTTTGATGCATTTAGTAGAAGAAGATCTTTGATGACGGAGATGAAAATTAAAGTTCTTGGTTTTGAGGAGATGAGATATTCTTATGAGTTTGACCCTAATTTTTCTGAGCCATGGAGAAAGTGCAGAGCACCTATTCAAGATCAAAAAGATACTAAATGGGATGAATATTTTATTTAGGAAGGTATGTTGTTTAAAGGCATTCAGTTGTGTATACCAAGAGGAATAATGAGGACTAATCTGATAAAGGAAAAACATAGTAGTGGTTTGGCTGGACATTTTGGTATTGATAAAACATGGAATTTTCTTAAGGAGAAATACTATTGGCTGTAGTTGTATAAAGATGTTCAAAAATTGTGAAAAGTTGTGGAGTTTGTCAAGTTTCAAAAGGAGTAAGTTAGAATACTAGATTGTATACACTGATTGTTGTTCCTAAGAAACCTTGGATTGACATCAGTATAGACTTTTTTCTTGGCTTATCGAAGACAGTAAGAGGTAATGATTCCATATTTGTTATTGTGGATAGATTTTCAAAGATGGCACATTTTATACCATGTAGAAAGACATCAGATGCAGTACATGTAGCAAATCTTTTCTTTAAGGAAATTGTCAAATGGCATGGGTTATGGAGGAGTATTATCTCTGATTGAAATAATAAATTTGTTGGTTACTTTTGGAAAACCTTTTAAAATAAATTTGTCACTGAGTTGAAATATAGTTCTACATTTCACCCACAAACCGATGGACAGATTGAAGTTGTGAACAAAAGTTTGGGAAATATTTTGAGGTGCTTAGTTGGAGACACACCAAGTAATTGGGATTCTGTGTTGGCACAAGAATATTTTTCATACAATAATTCAATGAATAGGAGTACTGGAAAGACACCATTTGAGATTGTGAATGGAACACAATTGAGAGGAATATCTAATTTGAGAGACATTTCTGATGAGAATAAGAGAAGTGTTGAAGCAGTAAAGTTTGCTGAGTACATGAAGACATTGCATGAAGATGTGAAGCTAAAGCTAGAAGATAGTAATCAGAAATACAAAGATAGAGCTGATAGCTCAAGAAGATATAAAATTTTTGATGTTGGTGATGAAGTAATGGTTCATTTGAAGAAAGGCTGATTTTTTGTTGGAACATATGGGAAGCTAAAGATGAAGAAGTTTGGACCTTGCAAGATTTTGAGAAAATTTGACAGTGGAAATGCATATGAAATTGAGTTACCTGATGACATGAACATATCACCGATTTTCAAAATTGCTGATTTGTATGAGTATGATGAACCTAATGAAGAAGTGAAATTACTAATAGAATATCCTAAGAAGCAGAGTGAAGAAATTGAACAGATTTTGAAGGAAAGAGTTGGTAAGAGTACAAGAGGAAAATAACATATGGAATATCTGGTAAAGTGGAAGAATAGACTGTGGAAGACAATTCATGGATTTCATAGTCTGAGTTGGATGTAGCTCAAACCAGACCTACCAAATGATTCAAATAATCATTTCAAAATAACCCCAGGTGTCTGATGTAGGAGCATCTCGGGTCCTTGGCAATCCTATGTTACCAAAACCATTTTGGAGTTTGTCTATGTTACTCGGTTCCTTCTTTGACTGAGTTGGTCAGTAGTTGGTCAATTTCCTTTGGTTATCGAATGTGATCAATTATGTCTTGGGTGGTCAATTTTTTCACTGGCACTCAGTGTTTCTTGTCTACTACTCAGTTATCCTTGCTCACCGATGGGTTTAGTTTTAGTTTTTGTTGTCGCTGACTTGTGCATTTATGTTGGGTCATAGATTTAATGTTGGAATCCATCATTAGGAAGTGTGTGGTCCCAGATTTAACCATTCCTTCCATTGATTGTGGATCTAAAGGATGACTCAGTTCGTTAGAATCTTGTATAAATGTAGTTGTTTGGTTGTAGTTTAGGAGGCATTTTTGATAGAAGATAGTAAGAATAGAGATTTTGATAGATCCTCGCATGTTTGAGGACTTCTATGTTTTATTGTAATATCTAGCACTAATCGGGAAGGCCTTACAACCTGGCATGTATCACTCTATTTGATGAAAATATATGAAAGCTTCTTCATTCTCTCTCTCACTATTGTGTTTTTTTGCTTCCGCATGTGTTGAGCAGGCTTGGACCATTAGGGTGTGCCATTGTTTGGCCCCTCTTGGCTCCTCTTGGCCATAGATAAATATTTTCATCATTGAGCATTGTGGGACTGGAAAGAAAGTACAACCATCACTAACCACATCATGATGATATGAATATTTCTTTGTATTGCTTTAGTAACCCCTTTAGAAAACTAGTACAACCCTCAGTAGTTGAATAACCAACTATGGGAGTATGAATACTAGTTTCAATGGATTCAATGTTGCAATTGGATTTTGGTATTGATATATTGAAGATTCAAATAGCCAAGGTATCCATTTGTGTAAACAAATAAAGGTCAACCCTCCATCTTATATGAAATTCCTCGATGGTTCTTTGATGACCATGTCATTAGATGAATTCACATAAGTTGTTGGTTTTTCCTCAAGTCGGTCACTCAAAAACAAGAAAAAAAAATATCATGTCTTCATCATGGCCAATCTAATCGAAACATTATTGATTAGCTAAAAAGACATGATAAAAATCCAATAAATATCATGAAAATGCTTCAAGTGTTTTGCAATGTATCAATATTTTCAAATAGAATTTCCAAGCATTCTGATCATTTAAGTGATGTCAATTTTTAATCCTGAATAATAAAGTGAATGAAGGCTCAAGGATCAAGTTGTAGGATCAAAATACTTGGTTGTGAACAATGATATCCATCAAAGGTTCAATAAAATCTCTCTCTCCTGAAGCTCTAATAAGTCCCTCTAATGTGTGACTGAAAGTAGCACTATTGAATTCATTGGTAGTTTAATACATTGTGTCATGTGAATTGATGCTTGTTTGTTAAAATCCATTGATTAAGATCAAGTGGCCCTAGTTGGATAGAAAAAATGTTGGACTTCAGAAAACTTCCAAAATATTACAAAAGCTCGATTTATGGAAGATGCAACTCAAAGAACTTTATATAAACAATTTTTTTTTTGGATTTTTGGATTTTTACTTTTTATATTTTCAGATTTTTACCAGCTCTCAAACAAGATCACATTGGTTTGCCCCCAATGTCTAGCAAGATATAGGACATGAAGGATGGATTTGCAAGCTAATGGATTAGAGATGGATAGGCTATGATGGATGAAGCATGTGAATGTGACCTGTAGGACCATCTCCTCAATATTACCCAAGCTAAGGAAAAATGATATAGCAATGTGAAGCATGTTTTTGGATAAGCCATGGAAGTCAATGATGCAATGCTAGATAGCCTATAGGATAATGATCTATTGTCATGAAAATGAGGGATCCAAAAGATTGAACATGTCAAGAAGTTTTTGATAAAATTTTTTGTATTTTAAGCTCTTTATTTTGATCAAGACCAAGGGGTCAATTTGGGTAAGATGTGGATAATATAACACAATCAGGATAAAGGGGTGATGGAGGCTATGAAGGGATTTTTTGGGATTATGGAAAGACTATCAGGGAATAATGAAGGTGAATTTGGGATAAGCAAGATCATGATAGGGTAACATGGTTGCAACAAGTAAATAGGTTGATGAAAAGGATAACGGATGTCAAGATACTTAATGCTCATGGATGTGTTCAACCTTGTCAAGATTAAAGGTGAGAGAGGGAATATGGACGTAAGTGAGATAAATGATAGGAAGATGGAGGATAGCATCGATGAAACTTTCCCCCAAGTGTTGAGTGCAAGAAGGAGGAATTACACATGATGCTTGTTTGCTAGGTTTTCATCATGGTACTTGTCCAAGGTGCCACAAGTAGTTTTCACCATAGGATAGATTTATTTCTCTTTACTTTTTGTACCAAGGTGCCTATTGCTAGGTTATCACCAAGGCACTTTTTTTTTTCCTTTTTTTTTCTCTTTTTTGTATTTTTCAATATTTTCCCAACATCGAGATCTTTGAAGAATTATCTTCTGAAAGATATGCTATAATAAACCATGGGTATGACTAGGATTCTCAAAGATATTGATAAGGTGATGACAAAGGATAGATATAGAGGATTAAGGTAGGTGGTGGTAAAGGTTTTATGCCATAAATTGGATAAGAGGGATGGAAATATGGAAAGTAGGTGTTGGAAAATGAATGTGAGGATAAGAAGAAGGTATGTTGTAGATGGAAATGTTGGCAAGATCAACTTTGACACACAATTTGAAGAGTGGTGGAATGATGGAGGAACAATAGATGAAGGAGGTAAGGATCTTTTTGAGGTAGTGGATTTTGGGATATAGGAACCCAAAGTAGACTTGGAAAGTGGAAGATGTTTGGAAGGAGATGGAATGGAAGCCTTTGGAAGCTTGAATGTCAATTTTGATTTTTCTTTTGTGTGCAAGTTTTTCAAAAGTGACTTGGGAATCCACATAGTCTTTGATTTTTCTTTCTTTTGTGATTCTTTTGAATGCTTTTCTTCAATGAGGGATTTAGGAACCCACATTTTATTTGATTTTTCTTTTTTCTTGCTGGACTTTTGTGGCCTTTTGGATATTTCATTTTTCTTTGTTGACCTTTGCGGTCTTTTGGATATTTCCTTTTTCTTTTCATTCACATGTTGATTAGATGGGACATTGTGATTTTTATACACATATGGATTCTTGGATTTATGATTTTTATGTTGCACATCAAAATTGCTTCTAGAAGGCTTAGGGATTATGGATGAATAGGAATAATATGGAGGGTTCATATGGATTGGTTTTTGGACATTATTCAAGTATGTGTGCCTTCGTTGATCTTGATACATGGTAGGGTAAATGAATGGAGAGCTAGAGATGATAGGAATGGTTGATGGAGGAATATATGGACCTAATATGGATGGAAGGGATTAAGACTTTTGTTTTGGGACATAGGAACCCAAAATGAATTTGGAGAATAGAGAAGGCATATGGTTGCATTTGAATGGAGGGATATAAGGTGTTAAAGGGATATCAACATATTTGGAAGGAGCTACATTGCCAAAGTTCACATTTTTAAGATTTATCTTTATACCAATAGGCTCATGAGTAGCTTTGATAGGAAAAAATTTGATAGGATCAATTGAAGCTTGAAGGGATTTATTATCATGCAAGGGATTTGGAAGAATGATGATTTCTTGAGGTGAACATGGAGGAATATGACAAGGAAATGATGGGATACTTTGATCTTGACAAGGATCTTCAAATGGTTTAGAAAGGGTATTTTGCTCTTGATTTTCAATATGCTCATTGGAAAGTGTGGAAGGGATATCTTGATCTTGCTTGAGAAGTGGAGAAAATATGGAACTTGTAAGGGTAATTTTATCTTGGAATGGAAGGATATAATCTTGGAAGACATGAAAGGATGCAATTGGATCATCACAAGGTTCTATGGATATGGGACCTTCATCAAATATGGGAGGGGGTTGTATAGAATCTTGATCTTGATCTTTATCGATATTTGTTTCTTTTCTCTTTGGATTATTCTCTTGACATGAAGCCACTTCTAAGGACAAGGTAGATGTCTGGATATGTGTGGGGTATGTTTGGAGGAATTATGTAGGATCCTTTTGAATGGGTATAATAGGAATTGAAGTAGATGAAGCTTTGGGGTCCAAGATCTTTGAAGCATGGAAATGGTCTACAACAAGAGGTAAATTAGCTTGGGTTTCTTTTCGAGGTAGCCCTTGAGGGTAGACATAGTCAATCTGAAAAGTGTCATCATTAGGCTCACTCTTTGATGGAGGAATTTTGGATTGTTGTGAAGCTTTGTGAGATGGACAAAGGATGAAAGGAGTACAAGATATGGTAGAAACCTTGCTAGATGGATGTTTGTGAGATGGATGAAGGATGAAAGGATTACAAGTTACAGGAGAAACCTTGCTAGATGGAGGTTTGTGCATTAGATCTTGCTTGAGAGTGGTACCTTTCTCTTCATACTCTTTATTATCTTGATCACAAATAGGATCATCATGAAATTTACCTTGATCCAAGATATGTTTGTTTCTCTTAAATGCTTCTTTTTGTGAGGAAGATCAAGATATAGATGGCCCATCATCATAAATAAAAGGCCAAATTGATCTTAATGATGGCTTTTCAGATAATGTATCTTTTTATTTTTCTTGATTCTCCCCCAAGGTTGATGTGTCAAAATTATGAGGAAGCTTAGCTCTTGATTGAGATAACTTTATGAATTATGCTTCTTTATCCCTCTTCAAAATTAAACCCATTGTTTCCATAAATATGTGATCTTGGATTGCTTCTAAAAATTCATCTTCAGACACTTCATCATTTTGATTCCAATGGAGATTTTGGTCTTGATTTTGATAATTATGCTCCATAATAGGATTGATTTGTTTCTCAAATGGATTCATTATTATGAATGTTTTTTAGGAATATCTCTAAAAAGGGTATCGAAAAATGATTTCAAAATCTTTCCAAACCTTCGGGAAATGTCCACTATTTTCCCTTATTTGTTTTTGGGAGTCATTTGCCAGTGTGTAGGCGTGACTTAACACTTACTACGCAGTTATTGGGATTTTCTTAGGAGGTACTCTATAGGTCAGCAGGTGGCTTTTTCCTATTGATAAGCATTTCTTAACTTTTTCCAAGCATTTCTTAAAATGTCACAGGCATGACTTCCTTCTTGACAGGCATTTCCTGAATAGTCATAGGCATGACTTTACTGTGTATAAGCAATTTTTCTCTATGTATAGGTGGTTCTTTCTAGATTAGGTTGTAAATTTTTATTTTTAAAAGTGATTTGATCAGATCTGTAGAATATTCTTTCTTTAAAATAAAGTACAAACACAACACACACATCAAATTTGTACCATATCCCTAAAACCACACTAAAAGTGTATGTTATTGGTCATTTTCACAAGTATAAACAAGAATATCTTCCAAGAAATCTACCTAGAGTCAAATTTGGCTTTTAAACACATTTAGCTCTAAAAGGAAGATTACTTTTTAATAAGATTTTTAATGAACACCTTCATTCTAGACCATGTCAAGTTCTTTTACCCACTTGCGGGCTTCCCACACGCACAAAAGCATGATTTGGCACAATCCAAATGGACTAATAGAGGAAGTGAAGAACACTTGCACACAACCTAGTCACTCTCCTATTAAGGAAGAATGTATTTGTTTATAGTGGGTCAGATAGTATCATGGCAAAAGGGATTGTCTCCCACTTTGGGTCATTCCCTCTCACTGTCCTTGTAAGGAAATTCTTGGGAGGTAGGCCCTCTAATGCTCTAATTTATCTAGCATGTATAGAAAAACAAGAAATCAAACTTAGTTCAACAAGTTTGGGACTTTGGTTCACTTAGAAAGTGAAGAGCATATCCCTATTGTGGTCCCTTGTTCCAAACACTTCAAGAAAAATTTCTTCTTTTTCAATCTCTTGACAAGGTGATTCTTATAAAATGAAATGTTTGGTTAATTCCTCATTCCTTTCTTTCTACCAAATTGAACTAACATGTTTGTCTTTTTGATCCACTTCAAAAAATGGAGAACATATGCCTAATGCTTGTTCAATTTGACAAATAGTAAGGTTTTTCCTATTAAGCTAGATCCAAAGAATAGCCACAATTTAAGAAATGGAAGCTTGATTTGAAAAATACCTCTTTTTGTAGCTAGCAAAGGCTAGGTGCTTTTTTGAGGTTTTTTTTATGTTTATTTTCTTACTCACCTAGTGGCTATCATTCCCACTCTAGCTCCTCCAACAAATTAGTCAACACAGCCATACAAAGTGAAGGAAACCAAAAGGAACAATTGAAATTGCAATTAAGTGTTTTTGACAAGATTGTTCCAAGAAATTTCAACAACTTAATGCAAGAAAATTTAATTCAAAGTAGGGAATTTCTTCTTGTAAGCATCTAACACCTTAATGTAATGAGCATACAACTTTTCTTCTAATCCCAAACTTTCTAGAATTGAAGCACTATGAATTTCCTTTTGACATTTTATTTGGATTCTTACCTCTTTGCTTTCTTAGGTGACTCTACTTTCTAGTTTTCAAACTTTCCTATGTTTGCTCATCTATAGGAAAAACATAGATAGAGAGTAAGAAAACCGAATTTAATGATCTGACAAAAAATTTAAACAAAAAATGCTAAGCATCATTTATTAGCTAAAGAGTGTTAGTTAACAATTAGCAAGCATAATTTTAAAATTCACAGGCATCACTTTACAGTGACTCAAGCAACTTTTAAAGATTAGTAAGCGTAGCAATTTAACTGCTAGGCGTAAAAGTAGCTAAAAATTGCATAAGATAAAATATCCAAAATGGCAAAGAACAACTACTAAGTGTCAGTTAAAAGATACTAGGCATGACAAATCAATGCAAATTATGTAATAGAAATCATCACAGGAAGAAAAGAACAACTAATAGGTGTTAGTTCTCAGATCTTAGGTGTCTCTTTATGCTCTTAGGCGTAACACTTTATCTCACAGGCATTAGAAGAATAAAAGACATAAGAGAAAGAATCTCGTAGGTGTCAATTAACTATTGCCATGCATCGATAGAATTCTTAGGAGCATCATTAAATCCTTCGTAGGCGGGACTTCTCCTATTTTCTACAAAATTCAGGTAAAAGTGAAGACAAAAACACACAAAACTTGATAAAAATGATAGAAATGAGGCTTAAAGCCCCACGGTGGGCGCCATTTGTGTGTGAATGTTTTAGGATAATCAACTAAAATTAGGATAATCAACTACAATTCTATGAAAATAGAATAAAAATGTAATCTAAGAATTGAAATTAATATCTATGAGATCTCATGGTTCTCTATCCAAGCTTGGTAAGTAGATTTCTCAGCCTTATTCTCTACTAGTGACAATCCTAGAATGATAAAATGATAGTACAATGCTTAATCTAGCTCTCAACTCTCAAAATGATACAAAGATTAATTCAAATGCTCAAAATATTCTCTCAATCTCACAATATTGCTCAAGATATGACTCAATTTCTATGAGACTGCCTATAATGATGATGCTTTGCACTTGAATTCTCTAGTATCTATTATGCTCTCAAAATGACTCTTATTTATAGCAAAATCCAAAGGGTAGGGGGTAGAGTTATTTAATCATGATTTAGCCTTGGTTGAGTCAAAAAATTTGAAATGTTTTTAAATGGGGGGACAATTTAAATGATTGTCTCAAAGGTTTGGACAAATAGACAAATTTGAGCGGTTGAGATTCAAAGTTGAAATGTGTGATTGAGATTCAACTATTTTGGAGTGATCCATGTGCTTTTGTTCTCAATTCTCATTGGTTGCTCAAATGTTGTTGAAAGATATTAGGATTAATCAAATTCCACTAATTAATTAAATTAGCCATGTAAAGGAATAGGTTCAATTTGATTTTTGATTTAAAACTATACAATTAATTGATTAAAATCAATTATATAGTGTTATTGATCCCTTTCAAGCTTGTATTTAATTATTTAATGTCATCATTTGATTTTTCCTTTGATTTAAATGATTTTGTCCAATTTTGATTAATACATGTCCATTTAAAATTGATTTGATCCATTTTGATGAGAATTAGAGCATTTGGCTAAGATTTTGTGGTTTGAATGATTTTAAGACACTTGCCTAGTTTTTTATGTCTACAACAACTTTCAGCAGTTACTTTGAATATCTAGAGATGAAGGTGCCACCTATGAAGATTCACTAAGATTGGAAATAGATTTCTGGTTCCTTTTCTGTTTCAGTTGATGATGTAATGTATTTTGTCTTTTAGTGCAACTCACTATCCTAGCCATCCAAAGCTTGTTGCTTCCTTTCTTGGAGGATTCCAAGATGGCTAGTGTCTTTATAGAAAGTTTTCTATCATTGTAAGGGTGGTGAAACACATTTGTAAAGAGAGTTTTTGCATTGGTGCATTTGGTTCTATGAATTATTGTTTTGAATGTAGTGATACAGAAGAATTATCAATGAAAATATACTGAAATTCCTTGGATATGTTTTGGTGTCTTCATGTATGAATCTTGAGTTCTTTATGTATTAAATTTGTAAGGCATATTTGATACATCATTTACAAGGTAGATAGTGGGGTTGATCTTAATTTTCTTTCAAGGGAAGGGTAAATCTTAAGGGATATTTCAAGGAATTCATAGTTTGTGCAGGAATTTGATGATAGTATATGTCAGTGAGAGGGTAATTAGCAAGGCATTTTATTTGGGTTTTAGGGATATTTGACTTTGGGGTTTTTTTGTAGATGTATGATTTTTACTCTTATGCCCTAGGATTTGGCACTGGTCATTTCTTAAATTACGTTTCTCACCATGAAAAAATATGAATAACAATTTATCTTAAGTTTTGTTGAATGAAATAAATGTTCTTATCTGTGTCAAGTATGAAGATAATTGTTTTGATTCTTTAAAGAATTGAATCTGATAGGTAAGCCCGCTTAAGTTTGAAGCTCGAAGTGAAGAAGGATTTCAATCCTTAATACCTTAGTATTCATTGTTGTAGATGCATCTATTGGAACTACAAGAGTTATGTATAAGATGTTTTTTTATTCCTATTTACCATCTGCAATCTTAGGCACTAACAAGATCCTCACAGAGCTCACTTTAGAAGATTGAAAATTTGGTAGCATGTTACTAGTGGTTTTTCCCAAATCATGTTTCCATGTCAAATCTTGGTGTCATACTTGTGTGAATGTTATTTGATGTGTTATGTTTTATATTCTGCAAGTTGATTACTTTCATATAGTCGACTACAAGTTTATGTTACTAAATATATTCTATAGAGACCGAGTGCATTGCTAAATAGATGTGAATTGGTTGAAGTGTTTAAATTTTCAATTGGTACATCTGACCTAAGGATAATTGATTCACTCCCCTCTCAATTATTCTATAATCATTCTAACATCTTTACGTCGATTGCATTGATTCATTAGAAATTGTTTTGAATTCTCATTTGCTAAATTTTGGTCAAAATTAGGGGTTGGAGCTTATACTAGAGGTATTGGGGTTGCATTATATGATGTTTTTGAATTTTGGATACTTTGTGAGGAAATAATATGCCTAAATTATGTGAATTAAATGTTTTTTTTATTCCATGAATTCAATTTGATTCAAAATGAATTCATATTGTATACCTGATTAGGGTTTAGGATTGTCCATGTAGAAGAGCAATATGAGTGTTCTGAAACCTATATAATATGATTCTAATTAATTTATGGGATTCAAATGTAAGATTTACATTTGTATATGATCCATGCATGTATATATTTTATGATTTAAACTTAAGGGTTAAAGAACCTAGTTGCAATATATGTGAGTGACTCTTAATGGGGGTCGGGGCCCTAAATTGGTTAGTACTAGGGTAACCCATTGATGAGTTTTATAATCAAGTAATAACCTAATAAATGAATTGGGTGGGATACACATTAAACAAGATGATTATATTTCCTTACCCTTTCCTTGAGCACTATTACAGGCTAAGGATGGGAGTGAGAGAAGATGTTGGTGGAGACTATCATAGTCAACTAAGAACTGACATAATCAAACCTTCTTTTCCTCACGAAAGGTTGTTTGGTTTCACATGAGTCTCTCTTGGGGGTTGGGGTCTAGAATGACTGGTACCAAGTTAACCCAAGAGGGAGGATATGTGATGACACTCATCATACTTGTGACCTAGAGTCTTTATACATTTGGTCTTATGCCTTTCTTCTGGTAGTCTTATCTTGTTTTATGATTCTTGATTTTTTATAGCCTTGATTTTAGATTGGTTACCATCTTGTTTATTATTTTGGATTTATTGATTTTGTGTTGGGCCTTTGTGTCCACCTCCTTATCTCGGTGGGAGTGGGCTTCAAGGTTCCATGTGGTTGGGTGGTAAATATTTTCTTATCAAGCTTTAGTTGGTTCATGTTGCATGGATGGATCTTGTACCATTATCTTCATTCTTGTGAAATTAGTGTTTTTCATATTTTACATGATGTTATCATATGTCATGTGTATTCCTATATATGTATTTATATAATTTTATACCCTCCTTATGGGAGAATTTTGTAATTACACCCATGGAAATGTAATTGAAATAAAGTACTTTGCATAAGGAGTTTGGAATAAATGATGTAACTTATATGTAATTTGATTTTGTAAAGTGAAAATAGGAATGTTGAGTTAGTATTGCAAGAGGGTTAATTGTGATTTGTTTATTTATATGTTTATGAGAACACACATGCACACATGCGCACACACGCATACACACACACATGTAATTTAGAAAATTTTAGGATTGGATTAATGATATTGTTAGGATTACACATTAATGCAAATGATATATTAGGAGTAATGCTAGTGTATAAGCTCTTGATGTAAATCTAAAAATTAAAATTCAATAATGGGTTATATGGATTATCAATTGGAAATGACAATTTAATGGGACTTTGATAATGTTCATGTAATGGAAAGAATATTTTTATAACCTAGGTAAAATGGTGTGGATAGTGGTTTAATTAATGAACAATTAGTATGAAATCAATCATGACAGTTAAGAGTTAATAATCTAATTGGTTAATGATTATTAATATTTAGGATTAATGAAATGACTAGCTTTAAGTAAGTCAATATGGCTAATTTAATATTCATGAGTTAATGGTTAATTGGTGAAAGAAAGAATTGGGAACACTTAGTTTGGTGCTCTAAAATGAATCCAAAAGATATAGCTCTTAATGGTTAAAAATCATATGGTGTATTTCATTAATGTTTGTAATACTCAATTCGTTAATGCATTTAATTAATCAGATATGGGATAAAGTATTTCTCAAGTAGTGAAGTTAGGGAACCCTAAGAGGAAATGGGTTTGCCAAAGGTTTAATATTGCATTCACGAAAAAGGTGCATTTATGAATTTTTTTTGCATTGTTACTTGTTATTTCAATCTATTTAATTTTTAAATGATCAATGTAAATAATGTCTAAGTAAATGATGCAATAGTGTTGAGGGAATCTGTATTAGTTTTTTTAAAACAAATTGTTGTACCTATTTTTGGGTTTCTTTAGTGTTGTCCTCTTGGGTTCCTTAGTAGGGAATTACATTTGGTATCAGTGCTCTCCAATTTCTCAAACTCAAAAGAAATGAGTGATCTACAAGTCTTTGTGTACTTTAAAGTAAAAATTTCACCATTAATGCTTGCCACGTAAACTAGACTTTCACTTGAAAATCTCCAACTTTCATTTTGTAATCAATCATGCTATGTGCTCTTGCACATAGCATCATATTGTCTCCAAGCTATTAAATCCATAGGTGCATAATCTGAGGGTGAGTATACCAAACATGTAGGGGTCTAGAGCTAAATTAGGTCCCCCTATGACCCTAAGGGTCATTCATCCAGATGTAGAGGGTGCGTCCACTATGGATACATCCAATACATTCTCATCAACCTTATCCTTCTTCACCTCTAACCAAATCAAGCTCGCATCTTCTGAAGCTTTCAAAAACTTGACTTCTCCTTTGGTATCCAAAATTGATTCTTCTGGCTTTTTAGGGCTTTCCTAACTTTGCGTTCTTGATCTACAAAACTTTGAGATGTGTCCAACCTTGTTACATGGGTGAAAAATAACTGGAGGCCTTAAATTTCTCAGTGCATTGACATAGGTTACCATTTTACACTGTCTAGTTGAGTGGCCATTATAGTTACATATCTGACATGTAATACTCTGGGAACTTCTTGCATTTGATTGATTCTGATTTCTCTGATTTTGTTGAGTCTTGTTCTTCTGACTTGTTTTACAATTCATAGCTTTATGACCAAATTTATTGCATGAATAATAGTAACCATTGAAAGGACTTACCTCTTTATAGTTCCTTTCTATATTTCCATGCTTGTTACATGCATAACAAGTTCAGTCTACTAGCTTGCGCTCATTCTTAGATGGTTTAGTATAGTCTTTAGTCTGATTTCCTATCTCCTTAGCATCTATGGTGTCTTTTGGTTCTTTCATCCTTGCTTGCATATCATCAATCTGATTGTGTGCTTCATTGAATCCAATACTGCTGGTATCTCCTTTAATCTTCTGAGCATATAACTAAGATTCTATCAGATCCTTGCTTGTGTGTAATTTGTCAATGTGATCCTTAGCTTCTTTTAACTCAAATTCCAAGTTTTCTTTTCTATTTCTTAGCTCCAAGATTTCCATGTTTTCTTGCCTCAATTCTTCATTCAGTTGAAGGTTCTCTTTAATTTGTTCATCATAAACTTCTTCATTGTTAGTTAGCTTTCCATCCAACTCTTCAATCTAATCTTTTAGAGATGTGTTCTCTTCATTTAGATTTTTTATCATCTTCCCTAAATCACTATTTGAACATTCTTTCAAATCTTTTCCTAGTCTTTTGATGACTGCTTGAGAATCGGTGACTTTTTCTTTCAGTTCTTCAATTTATTTTTTAGGCCTGTCAAGATCTTCTAGAGCATCTTCAAGATTATTTTTCAGATGTTTCATTTATGTCTTTTCCATGATCTCCTCAAGTGGTTAAAATTATTTGCTAAGGACCAGAGCTTTGATACCAATTTTTAGGAATGTGAACACTAAGAGGGGGGTGGGGGGTGAATCAGTGTTCACTGTATTTTAACCTTTTACTTTACTCTTGAAACTTAACTTGAATGCTTAAGTATTGAAATGAACATTAACATAAACAAGATACATGAACTCAACACATGACACCAATATGGTTACAGGGAAACCCAAATAGGTAAAAACCCAGGTGGGAATTGACACCCGCTAATAATCTGCACTAGTATTTTATGATCCTTGTTAGAAGATCCTTAACCCTATTAGGAGTTGTCTTTACAATGATTTTAGTATAGTGACCTTGTCAAGGGTTGGACCCTATTAGGAGTCTTTTAAAATAACCCTATTAGGGGTGAGGACGCATGATCTGAGAGCTCACTGCTCAAAGGGGTGAAGGCTACAACCTTCTAATCTCAGATACACACTATATCTACTGGATGAACTGGCACTGTGACACTGCTTGTCTGATTAGTTCCTTTGATGCGCTAATGCTTTGACCTCTTGCAAAGCTCTAATAAATCTTAACTACTCTTCACATACTTCTTCTCTTCGTGTCTCAACTCTATATCCACTTCCATACTTATTACAAAGGGCACATCTTATATTTATATGCGCTACCAAAAAAATTAACTAGGTCGGCCTATAACCAATTACATACAATGCTTCCAAGTGAGTTGGCTCAAGTGTGTTTACAAAAAGAGTTAATTATATGTCTACATCCTAATTAAAATATCCACATAGCCTTTACAAGACAATAACATCATCGCTAATCAAATTAGCAACAATCGACTACATACTCTGTTATGTTCTGGCATTCACTAGCTCTGTAACTTCAATTTTCTCTATCTTTGTCATACTATATCTTCTGATCATGCACTCTTAGACTTAGCATGATTATACTATTACCATCTTATCTTCAAGGGTGCATACCATAACTAGGTCATACACACGTGCGCTGATGCTCTGAACTACTGGTGCTCTGCTAACTGTCCAGTCTTCTGTACCTAGCCAAATTTTGGTCTTCTGATGATGTGCGCTGACTCCAAAACACTATATGACTTTGTTGCCATAATGAAAACACTATATCTAGTCATATACAATAGTATAGTCAACTTGCCAATAATAAGGTAGGTCATTTTGCATCTAGATTTCCTACAAGAGTTCCTAAGTACAAGCCTAAGTTTTTCAAGTCTAATTATTCTAAAGATAAGGAATGTTATTAGGCCAGTGATGGTATTTCTGATGATGATGATTTAGATTATGAGGAGATTGGATTTGTTTCTATTAAAGATGAATCATTATATGAAGAAAAAGCTTTAGTATCACATGTTGATAAGAAATATGAATGGATTATAGATAGTGGTTGTTCACATCATATGACTAGAGACAAAAAAAAAGTTTGTTAATTTAGTAAAGTATGATGCTGGTGTTGCAAGATTCAGAGATAATCTTCCTAAACCTATCATAGGAGTAGGATCTATTACTCTAGATGGAAAAACTAATACTGATAATGTACTACTTGTTGATGGACTTAAGCATATCTTGTTGAGTGTTGGAAAGTTGATGGAATAAGAGTTTTAGTTACAATTCAATGATGGTAAATGTTTTATCAGAGTAAGGCAGGAAAGATGATTCCAACTAGTACTAAATCTAGAGGTAATGTATTTGAATTAAATACATTTGGAGCCTCTTTTTTTATTGAAAAGGTGGATGAAAGTTGGTTATGGCATAGAAGGTTTTGCATGTTAACTTTGATAATATTTTGAAGGCAAGTTTGAATAATGCAGTAAGAGATCTATCAAAGATTGTAAAACCATCTAAGATTGTATGCAAAGAATGTGTTATGGGAAAACAAACTAGAAGCAATTATAAAAGAAAAGCATATACATCAAAAGGAAAGTTGGATCTAGTACATATAGACATATGTGGACCTACAAGGACAAGATCCTACTATGGTGAAAGGTATTTCATACTTTTTTTTTATGACTTTTCTAGGATGATGTGGGTTACTTACTTGAAAGAGAAATTAGAAGCATTTGATAAATTCAAGATATTCATGGAAAAAGTGTAATACCCTCTCCTATGGTGATACTTGGATTTTCTGATTTGGACATCCTATTATGATGGTTAGAACTACATATTTACTTTTATGCCTTGTGGATGATGATATGTTTATCAGACGATTGATATGCTCATTATGGTTATCATTTATGTGTATGAAATTAGAAAACATCTATCTTTATATGTTTTATGGAGTTAACCCATGGATTTGAATCTAACCATTATCATGATGTTTTATGTTTCATGGATACGTGTCTGATGTGTCTTCATGACTCAGGATGAAGTCATAGTTAGTCACTTAGTTGAGGTCCACACGATGTATCAATCCTAGTCATCTGTTTGCATATATCTGATTTGTATGTATATCCATATGTATATGTATCTCTTCTTGGTGATGCAAGATTGCAAGTACCGGGTATCATCTCCACCTGGATTCATAGGTCTGAGTGATCCCTCAAAATCCTCGATCGTTGTTGTTGTTATGGAGATATCACCAGGTTCCACAGGAAGAAACTCTACCTCTGATCCCTTTATCCTTAGGTGGGGAGTTCTTGAGTCAGTCCTTTGTGTGGATGAATTATGTGATCTCTCAATTTATTGGTTTTGTGGATCTTGCAGCTAGTTTCTTGTCTTTTGCATTCGTTGAGAATGAGGTTTTGAGTATAGTAGCTTTAACTGTCTTCATGGTATGTTCAATTTTGTTAGTAGACTATTGATGTGGATTACTGTTCATATGAGGGTATGATTTAGTAATTATCTTTATTAGTAGCTACTCATGTACTAGCGTATTTTGTTAGGAATAAGTTAGTATGTGCTTAAATCATGCGATTTTAATATAAATAATAAATAATTTTATGGTATTAATAATATTTTATAATACTCATAATAACAAAATGTCTATAGCAATAAATGTTTTAATAATAGTGGTATGTTTCATCTTATATATCACTATTATATTTTGTAAAGAATATGGATCAGTGTACGAATAAATAATATGATTTATAATAATATTATTATGTTTTCAATAATATTTATAATAATAATAATATATGTACACATAGGCATATGGGTGCACACATATGCATATGCATACATATATTTATATAATTATTGTGTTATATTAATAAATAATTAAATAAGTTAATGGTATGGTAAATGTGTTATAAATAATAATTACTATTACCTTCCTTGAATAAAGGAAACATAAATTAGATTATGGTAATAGATAAATATAGTTATATTTCTTCCGGGAAAGGCTTTAATAATATTATTTAAGCCTAACTATTAACTAATGGATAGTTGGGGATGGTTGCATCGGTTGGATTTCCCGTGGATCCACCTCCTCCAATCTATATACATGAAAGATTTCCTATGTGAAAAGAAAAGTTAGAGAGAGGAGTTGATTCAAAAAAAATAAAATGATGATAACAAGATTAGTATTATGCTTGTAGGAAAAATTATTATTGTGAGGAGAGAATTTATTATTCTCTAAGTTTGGCATTTGGTGGTTATGGGTAGAGGCTAAAGATTTCATTTGGAAGGTTTGAAGGAGTGTTGGAAAATTTTGAGAGGATCAGATTCATCTTCATCAACCGAATCCATGCAAGACTCTAGGTTGGAATTCATCCTGAGAGTTAACTCTCCTTTGTAATATGAAATGATGAGAATACCATTGGATGTTTCTCTATATGCTTGTTGCTTAAATAGCTTTAGAACATTTATGTTACATATATCATTGTGTCTTTATTGTTGGAAAAGAGAATATGATCATATATATCAAATACAGATTACTTCCTATGCATTATGAATATGAATACTACTTGCACTATAAGAGTCTGAAGAATCCATAGTATTTTCATTTTATCTACCTTTATAATCATATTTTGATCTCTTGTGCTTGGATTAGGAATTGTAATCCGGCATTGTAATCAGCCATTTGTAATCTATCATTTGTAAACTGTCATTGTAATCCGTCATTGTAATCAGCCATTTGTAATCTATCATTTGTAATATGTTATTGTTTATTTAATCCTAAGTAGTATTATTATGATCTTGTGTGTGGATTAGGGTTTGTATATAATCCTGAGTTAGTAGTTTGTTTATACAAATATAGCATCAAGCGTTTATACAATATTGTATTTTTGTTAAATGTTGCTATTGTGTCAACTATTTGTAGAAATATAGGTTGGTATTGTGTCAGCCATTTGTAGGAATATAGGTTGGTATTCTGTCAGCCATTATCCTATTATTGTATTATGCCATTCGGTTGTAGAAGTATAACACAAATTTATTTGTCTATCATAAAATAGTATGCACAGGATTTATGCCATAAAGCAATATGTGTGAGTTAGGGTTAGGTGGAAATTAGATGATTTAATATTTGTATAAGTATAACATAGTAGAACATTTAATATGTATAGTTTATTTATAGAATTATATAACATTTAAGTATAAGTAACGATACTTTAATTTCTTATACTTTAAGTTATACTTGTATAAAGAAATTAGGTACCTTCTGGGAAGTTTGAGATAGGTTTTAGCTTCCTAGGAGTTAAGATTCAACTTCTAATTTTTGAGATTTCTTAAAAAATCAGACTTAGTTAAATTTCAGGTAGATTGAATTTTGTATAAACTATATGGAATTTTGTATAAACTACATGCAATTTGTGTATAAACTTTATGTGTTCATTACTTTTTGGGTAGAGGATATATGGTGCATTTAGATGCTTAAATAGGGTTAGGATGTGTGTAGGAAGCATGATTAGGGTTTAAGATTGTCTAGGAGGACCAGGACCATTCTTGGCCTCCCTAAATGCTCCTAATTTTCCTAAAAATCCCTAGACTATCTTATTATTTTCTATTCTTTGATGTAGTTATCAAATGCATTTATGATCTATTTTTACTACATGTATGATGTATTTGTGATGTGTGGATTAAGGGTAGAAAACCTAACAATACCAAGTGAGTGGCTCTCAGTGCGGGGCCGGGGCCCTAAGTGGCTAGAACCAGGATAACTGACTGAAGAGTTATTTAACAAGTGATAATTTAATTAAAACTTATGGGAATGGGTTCAAACACTAAAAATATTAATATGTGCCTCACCAATTCCATTAGTGCTAGTAAAGGCTATGGATGGGAGTGGGAGAAGGTGCCTATGCGTAGGTATGATCGAATGGCACTTGTCTGTATGAAAGGCATTTGGTTCCACATGTGCCTACTTTGGGGCTAGGGCCCAGAGTGGCTAGTACCAGGACAACCCAAGGGGTGAGGGCTATGTGATGACACTCACTTAGGTTGTTTCTTATAGTTTCTACCAAGCCTTAGAACCTTTGGGGAAAATATTTATACTTTGATCTTCTTTTCTTTTGCTATTTGGGAAAGGTTACCCAACCCTAGGTATGGCCTAGCTATTCCTTCTTTGTGGACCTTGGTGTTTATCTCCTAACATGGGGGAGTGGGCCTTTTAGGTATCCACATGGTTGGGTGGTAAATCTTTTTTTATCGAGGTACCTTTTGCGGATGCAGTGCTTATGGATTCGTGCTTGCATAGTGTTCCAATTTTGAAGACTTGTACTTATCTTTCATGATGTAAAATTATTGTTACCTCCCAAGAGGAGATCAATGTAATGTAATCATTAATGTATTTCAAAATGATGTAATTGGAATGGGTAGACTTAGGAGAAAGGAAAAATGGATATCAAGAACTTTGTGTATATGATGTGTGTTGAAAAGAAGAGGATTTTGTAACATTCCAAGTTAAGTAGTATGTCTTTCATTATTGTTGATTAAGTGAAAAGCTATTGAAAATCAAACGTAATAATTTTAATGTATCAAATGATTTAGATGATTCTATTTTCTTTAAAAGTTATATTATTCATAAATGGTATTTAGGAAAATAGATGGATTTAAATGGAAATTTGAAATGAAAGTACTTTGCATTTCTTTGTAAAGAATCTTCAAATGATATTGTGTGTGTGATTTTAACACCTTCATGGAATTAAGATCTAATAGCATCAATTTAAACTAAATACAATGCAAATCTACTTTAAAATGAAACTACAATCTATATTATCCCATGGTTCTCTAGAAAGAAGTGGTAAATGAAGCTCTCAGCTTAGATCCTCACTAGTGACACCTCTAAAATGAGAAATTATGCTGTTATTATGCTTTTACAATGCTTCTATGATGATTCCATGCTTAATCTAGCTCAAATTGACAAACTACAATGATAATTTCTCTAAAATGCTCAAATTGCTCTTAGAATGCTATTCAAATGCCTATAATAACAATGCTTTGCAAATGAAATTCCAAAAATGGAAATACTCTCCAAAATGCTCCATATTTATAGTAAATGTCCAAGGCTAGGGGGTGGAGTGAAGTAATCATGGTTATCCCTTGGTTGAGTCAAAAACTTTCCTTTGTTCATAAATGGGGGGACAAATGAGGGGGCAAGCCTTTAAATGGTTTCAAATCTTCAGACAATTTAAATGTTTGAGTGATTTATGTCTTTTTGTCCTCAATTTTCATTGGTTAATCACTTTTTTGAAAGAAAATAGGATTTATTAAATTCAATTAATTAATTAAATTTAGCCATGTATGGGTAATAGTTTCATTTTGATTTTTGATTAAACAACTATACAATTAATTGATTAAAATCAATTATATAGTGTTTTTGGCCCCTTGAAGCTTTGATTTAATCATTTAACATCATTATTTAATAATTCCTTTCTTTTAATTGATTTTTCTCAACATTATTTAATTATGTCCATTTTTAATTGATTTGATCCCTTTTGATGCATTTTAATTATTTTGAGCTATTTAATGATTTTTGAGCCATTTTGAAAAGCACTTATCCAATTTTGCATGTCTACAAATGCCCCTCTTTGAATTGATGTAAAAAGAACATTGATTCAAAGATTCTTATGAGTAGTGATTGCTTTTTAGGTCCTAATTGTTGGTTCACTGATATGCCTCTGATATTGATTGATTGATGCCTTTGATATGATGTGATATGATTGTTGTCTCCGATAATGAAACAAATTTTTTTATGATGCCCCACTAATTCCATGATGTTTGATTGAAACTTCCATTTGATACCCTAATGTCCCCTTAGAAATTAAAACATATTAATTTCTTGATTTTAAAAATTTGATTATGTTTGATTTCTTGAATATGTTTTCATTTCTGAAAAACATTGATGATATGTTGATTCAACAAATTGCCCCAGTTGATTGATAGGTTGATATATGGTCCAAGATAGCTAGGTCTATTGTAGTTAAACAAACAAGTGATTAGGATATTAGGATAATAATACCAATGAATGTGATTTTTCAATCCGCTTAGGATAGTTACGATAGGATAAATCAATTAGTGTGAAAACCGATATGATTTTGATACTGCTGCTTCATTCTCAGGATACAGAGACACAAACAAATGGTACTAGGTGTGATTTCTTGATACTTTTGATAGAACTGATTGACTTAAAATGATTCACTAATATAGAATACTGATATGATTCCCTTGATTTGCAAAATAAGCACATTTTCATAAGTTATACATACGGTCCCTAGCTTCTTGGATATTTGATTTATGCTTCTTCCTTGTTGATTTTGTATCATGTTGATATTTTATTGATGAGGACTTAGATGTATCATTTTTGGTATTGATATTTATATTGTATCTTGATATATAGATTTGATGGATTATTGATGTTATGAACATTGATATGATGATATGGACTTTTCCTTGATTTCCCCTTTTTGACTGATCAAGATTGATAACTGAACCTCCTTTTCCCTTGGAAAAATAACTACAAACAAATGCATTTAATCTAACCATGATAATGCAATGTAATCTAACATGATAATGCAATGCAAGCTAACATGATAATGCAATGCAACCTAAGTGTCACCAGCTTTTAGTAAAGAAATGCCATGAGGATAAATTTTCATCATTGAGCATTGTGGGACCAGAAAGCAAGTACAATCATCACTAACCACATCATGATGATATGAATACCACTTTTTATCACTTTTGGTAACCTCATTTTGAAACTAGTACAACCCTCGCTAGTTGGATGACCAAACTATGGGAGTATGAATACTAGTTTCAATGAATTCAATGTTGCAAACAAACAAAGGTTAACCCTCCACCCTATATGAAAGTCCTCTATGGTTCTTTGGTGACCATGTCTTTATATGAATTCACATAAGTTATTGGATCTCCCTCAAGATAGTCACTCAAAGACAAGAAAAATATCATGTCTCCATCATCACCAATCTAGTCAAAACATCATTGATTAGCTAAAAAGATGTGATAAAAGTCAATAAAGATTCATCAAAAAGAAATCTTCAAGTGTTTTGTAATGTTTCATGATTTTCAAAAAGTATTTCCAAGCATTCTGATCTTTGAGGTGTTTTGTCAATTTTTAATCTTGAATAATAAAGTCAATGAAGGCTCAAGGATCAAGTTGCAGGCTCAAATACTTGGGTATGAACAATGATATCCATCAAAGGCTCACAAAAATCTCTCTTCTAAAGCTCTGATAAGTCCTCTGATGTGTGACCGATTGAATCTATTTGAGTCTAATGCATTGCTTCATGTGAATTGATGTCATTTGTTGAAATCCACTGATTAAGATCAAATGCCCCTAATTGGATAGAAAAAAGGTTGGATTTGAGAAAACTTCCAAGATATTACAAAAGCTCGGTTCATGCTAGATGCATCTAAAAGCACTTTATGCTTTCCTTTTTACTAGCTCTCAAACAAGATCACATTGATTTGCCCCCAATGTCTAGCAAGATATAGGACATGAATGATGGATTTTCAAGTTGATGGATTAGAGATGGAAAGGCCATGATGGATGAAGCATGTGAATGTGACCTGTAGGACCATCTCCTCAAGATTACCCAAGCTAAGGAAGAATGATATAGAAATGTGAAGCATGTTTTTGGATAAGCCATGGAAGTCAATGATGCAGTGCTAGATAGCCTATAGGATAATGATCTGTTGTCATGAAAATGAGGGATCCAAAAGAAGTGGACATGTCAAGAAGTTCTTGATAACACTTTTTGTACTTTAAGTTCTTCATTTTGATCAAGACCAAGGGGTCAATTTGGGTAAGATGTGGATAAGATAACACAATTTGGATAAAGGGTGATGGAGTCTATGAATGGATGTTTTGGGATTATGGAAGGACTATCAAGGGATAATGAAGCTGAATTTTGGATAAGCAAGATCATGATAGGGTAACATGGATGTACCAAGTACATAAGCTAATGAAAAGGATAACGGATGTCAAGATAATTAATTCTCATGGATGTGTTCAACCTTGTCAAGATCAAGGTGAGAGATGGAATATGAATGTAAGTGAGATAAATGATAGGAAGATGGAGGATAGCATGGATGAAACTTGCCCCCAAGTGTAGAGTGCAAGAAGGAGGAATTATGCATGAAGCCTGTTTGCCAGGTTTTCATCATGGTATATAGATTTTTTTCTCTTTACTTTTTCTACCAAGGTGCCTATTCCTAGGTTTTCACCAAGGCACTTATTTTTTTCCCTTTTTTTTCTCTTTTTTTCTTTTTTTGTATTTTTATTTTCCCAATATCAGAATATTTGGACAATGCCCCTCTAAAAGATATGCTATAATAAACCATGGGTATGACTAGGATGCTCAAAGATATTGATAAGGGGGATGGAAGTATGAAATGTATGCATTGGAAAATGAATGTGAGGATAAGAAAAAGGTATGATGTAGATGGGAATGTTGGCAAGATCAACTTTGACACACACTTTGAAGAGCGTTGGAATGATGGAGGAACGATAGATGATGGAGGTAAGGATCTTTTTGAGGTAGTGGATTTTGGGATGTAGGAACCCAAATCAGACTTGGAAAGTGGAGGATGTTTGGAAGGAGATGGAATGGAAGCCTTTGGAAGCTTGAATGTCAATTTTGATGTTTCTTTTGTGTACAAGTCTTTCAAAAGTGACTTGGGAATCCACATAGTCTTTTCTTTTTCTTTCTTTTGTGATGCTTTTGAATGCATTTCTACAATGAGGGATTTAGGAACCCACATTTTATTTTCTTTTTTCTTGCTGGACCTTTGTGGCCTTTTGGATATTTCATTTTTCTTTTTATTCATATGTTGACATGGTGATTTTTATACACATGAATTCTTGGATTTATGATTGTTATGTTGCACATCAACATTGTTTCCAAAAGACTTAGGAATTGTGGATGAATAGGAATAATATGGAGGGTTCATATGGATTGGTGTTTGGACATTCTTCAAGTATGTGTGCCTTTGTTGATCTTGATACATGGTAGGGTAAGTGAATGGATAGCTAGGGATGATAGGAATAGAGGATGGAGGAATATATGGACCTAATATGGATGGAAGGGATGAAGACTTTTGTTTTGGGACATAGGAACCAAAAATGGATTTTGAGGATAGTGAAGGCATGTGGTTTCATTTGAATGGAGGGATATAAGGTGTGAAAGGGATATAAACATCTTTGAAAGGAGTTGCATCATCTAGGTTCTCATTTTTAAGATTTATCTTTATACCAATAGGCTCATGAGTAGCTTTGATAGTAACACATTTGATAGGATCAACTGAAGCTTGAAGGGATTTATTATCATGCAAGGGATTTGGAAGAATGATGGTTTCTTCAGGTGAACATGGAGGAATATGACAAGGAAATGATGGGATAATTTGATCTTGACAAAGATCTTCGAATGGTGTCAAGAAGGTATTTTGCTCTTGACTTTCAACATGCTCATTGGAAATTGTGGAAGGAATATCTTGATCTTGCTTGGGAAGTGGAGAAAATATGGAACTTGGAAGGATATTTGGTTCTTGGAGTGGAAAGACATCATCTTGGAAGAGATGAAAGGATGCAAGGGGATCATCACAAGGTTCTATGGATATGGTACCTTCATCAAATATGAGAGGGGATTGTATATAATCTTGATCTTGATCTTTATCAACATTTGTTTCTTTTCTCTTTGGATTATCCTCTTGACCTAGAGCCACTTCTAAGGACAAGGTAGATGTTTGGATATGTGTGGGGGATGTTTGGAAGAATGATGTAGGATCTTCTTGAATGGGTATGATAGGAATTGAAGCACATGAAGCTTTGGGTTCCAAGATCTTTAAAGCATGCAAACAATCTATAGCAAGATATAAGTGAGCTTGGGTTTCTTTTAGAGGTAGCCCTTGAGGGTAAACATAGTCAATGGGAAAAGTGTCATCATTAGGCTCACTCTTTGATGTAGGAATTTTGGATAGTTGTGGAGCTTTGGAAGATGAATGAAAGATGAAAGGATTACATGCTATGGGAGAAGATGGATGAAGGATGAAAGGATTACTCTTGCTAGATAGAGGTTCATGCATTAGATCTTGCTTGATAGGGATACTTTTCTCTCCATACTCTTTATTATCTTGATCACAAATAGATTCATCATGAAACTTCCCTTGATCCAAGATAAGTTTGTTGCTCTTAAGTGTTTCTTTTTGTGAGGAAGATGAAGATACTGATGGACCATCATCATAAAGAAAAGGACACATTGATCTTAATGATGACTTTGTAGATGGTGTCTCTTTTTTTTTTCCTCATTCTCCCATAAGGTTGATGTTTTAAAATCACGAGGAAGCTTAGCTCCTGATTGAGCTAACTTCATGAAGTATGCTTCTTTATTCCTCTCCAAAACTAATTTCATTATTTCCATAAACATGGGATCTTGGATTGCTTCTGAAACTTCTTCTTTAGATACTTCAGCATTTTGATTCCTATGGAGATTTTGATCTTGGTTTCAATAATTATGCTCCATAGTAGGATTAATTCATTTCTCAAATAGACTCATCATTATAAATGATTTTCAAGAATATGATCTATTTTTTGCACTGATGAAGAATATTTCCGCAAAGGGTATCCAAAAATGATTTCAAAATTTTTCCAAACCCTCGGGAAATGTCCACTTTTTGCCCTTCTTTGTTTTTGGGCATTACTAAACTACTGCTAGGCGTGACTGAAAAGTTAACACGCATCAATTGGAAATGTGTTAGGTGACACACTGTAGGGTGCAAGCAGCATTTTACCATTAATAGGCATTTTTCCAATATTGATAGGTGTGATTCAATGTATTTTAGGCATGACTTGCCTGTTGATATGTGTTTTCATAAAAGTCATAGGTGTGACTAAACCTCTGATAGGTGAGTTTTTTTTTTGCACAGGCGGCACTTCTCTGACTAGTTTGTAAGATTTTAGATGTTTTAAACTTTTAAGATCAGTCTTTTGAAATTTCTTTGTTTGAAAATAGAAAAGCAATTGCAACACACACATCACTTTGTCATCATGTCTCTAAAAACACTCTAGTGTGTATATTCTCAAACATTTTCACATGTATAGCACAAGAAAGAATTCCAAATAGCCTACCTAAAGTCAATTTTGGCTTGTAAACATGGCTTTAAAAGGTGGCCTTGCTATTTTATTCAAGTTTTAGTATATATTCCATTCAAATAGACTTCAATCTCTCATCCTCCAAGGAGGCTTCCCACATGCACCGAAGTATGATTTTGTGCAATCCATGAAGACTACTAGAGGAAGGTTGAAAAAACAAAATTTGTTTATCATGTACCCCATTAAGGATACGTGCATTTCATTTTAGAGTGGGTCAGATTCCCATGGCAAAAGTGAGTGTATCCCACTTTGGGTTGTCCCTCTCATTGGCCTCATTAAGGAAAACTTGGGAGGCAAGCCCACTATCGCTCTAGCATATATATGAAAAAAAAGAAATGAACTTAGGCTGACAAGTTTGGGAGTTTGGTTCACTCAAAGAGTGAAGAGCATATCCCTACTGTCTTTCTTTGTTCCACAAACTTAGACACATGTTTGTTCTTTCCCAATCTCTTGACAAGGAGATTCTTAGAATTGAAGAGTGAAATTCATTTCCTATTTTATCCCAATCTTATATCAAAAGGAACGCCATAATTTAATCAAATGCAAGCTTGAATAGTAGAATACCTTTCTTTGTAGCTAGCCTAAGCTAGGGGCATTTTTGAAAGGTTTCATCATTGTTTTTTTTCTTCACTCACCTTGGCAAGATCCTCCACCAAATGTGCTTTTCCACTAGCAAGTTAGTCAGCACTAACAAACTCTATGAGGGGAAACCAAAATCGAACTTGACAAAGAAAAGATTTATGTAATGAATTTTAAGTACTTTAATTGCAAATTTTCAAACAAAAATTTGAACTAAGGACTAAAGATCTAATTAAGAGAGACAAATTTATGTTTATAAGCTTCAATTAAAGCAAGGTATTTTTGATATACCTGATTATCCTCCTCTTGTGTTAACTCAAGAATAGCCTTGATATGCGCTTTGTTCTCTTTCTTCATTTTCCTTGCTAGTGCCTTTCCCTCTTGGTTGAATCTGATTTCAGGTTTCTGCACCTTTGGATGTCTATTCATTTACTGTTAAATCACATAAATAGAATGTTAGATGAGTGATTTAATCAATTAAATAGTAAATACAGACAACAGATAGTAGGCGACATCATCCAACTAATAGGTGTGAACAAATTGCTACTACACGTCTTTGAAATACTAGTACGGGTGACTTAAATGCTTGTACGCATGACTAAAATGCTTATACATGTGACTGTTTTGATAAATTGCATAGCAAAGGTTGATGACAGGTGATAACGAATTGTAGCTATGCGACACTTCTTAACTCACAGGCATGACTTTTCTAGGCAAAGGCAAGATAAATTTATCTCGTAGGTGTCAAGATAGAGATCATAAGCAGTAGTAAAATGACTGCAGGCATGAGTGAATCTCCTGTAAGCGTGACTTCACCAATTTCCTACAAGATAAACACAGAAAATAGAGAATACAAACATGTAAATGAAGATCTAAATGATGAAATGAGGCTTAGGGCCCCACGGTGGGTGCCATTTATGTGTGTGGGTTTAACACCTTCATGGAATTAAGATCTAATAGCATCAATTTAAACTAAATACAATGCAAATCTACTTTAAAATGAAACTACAATCTATATTTTTCCATGGTTCTCTAGAAAGAAGTGGTAAATGAAGCTCTCAGCTTAGATCCTCACTAGTGACACCTCTAAAACAAGAAATTATGCTGCTATTATGGTTTTACAATGCTTCTATGATGATTCCATGCTTAATCTAGCTCAAATTGACAAACTACAATGATAATTGCTCTAAAATGCTCAAATTGCTCTTAGAATGCTATTCAAATGCCTATAATAACAATGCTTTGCAAATGAAATTTCAAAAATGGAAATACTCTCCAAAATGCTCCATATTTATAGTAAATGTCCAAGGTTAGGGGTTGGAGTGAAGTAATCATGGTTATCCCTTGGTTGAGTCAAAAACTTTTCTTTGTTCATAAATGGGGGGACAAATGAGGGGACAAGCTTTTAAATGGTTTCAAATCTTTGGACAATTTAAATGTTTGAGTGATTTATGTCTTTTTGTCCTCAATTTTCATTGGTTAATCACTTTGTTGAAAGAAAATAGGATTTATTAAATTCAATTAATTAATTAAATTTAGCCATGTATGGGTAATAGGTTCATTTTGATTTTTGATTAAACAACTATACGATTAATTGATTAAAATCAATTATATAGTGTTTTTCGCCCCTTGAAGCTTTGATTTAATCATTTAATATCATTATTTAATAATTCCTTTGTTTTAATTTATTTTGCTCAACTTTATTTAAATATGTCCATTTTTAATTGATTTGATCCCTTTTGATGCATTTTAATTATTTTTAGCTATTTAATGATTTTTGAGCCATTTTGAAAAGCACTTATCCAATTTTGTGTGTCTACAGATATGGTGTAGTTTGCTTTAAGAATTAAATCTTGTTGTTAGTATACTTAAAGAACTTAAATGAATTGTTCATAAAATAGTAGGGAACCTTGAGAGGAATCTAAGTTTAACTACGTTTAATTTTTGTTCACAAAATTCTTTTAAAAATTCAAAATATTTCATAAATCATTACTTAGGTTTTTCTTTTTCAAAGAGAATCTTTGTTCTCTTCCCCAGTTCCCTTGCGAGGCATGACAAAAAGTAGAGAATGAATTAGGTTTAAAGATAAAATGTTTGAGATTAGACATAGGTGGAGAGTTTACTTCAAACTTATTCAACTCATACTACGAAGAGCATGGCATACAAAGATAGACATCTTCTCCTAGGACTCCACAATGTTGCTTGAAGGAAATGTATCTCATATGCATTGGAGAGAGGTTGTTGGGATAGCAGTGTACACACTGAACATAGTTCAAATTAGAGAAGGTACAAGTAAGACTCCTTATGAATTATAGTTTGATCATACTCCTATTGTAAAATATTTGAAAATATTTGTTAGTAAGTGCTATATCAAGAGAGATGATGAGATAGGGAAGTTTGATGCTAGAAGTGATGAAGGAATTTTCCTTGGTTATTCTACTAAGAGAAAGGCTTAAAAATGTTTCAATGTGATATTAAGGAAGATGATTGAAAGTAAAAATGTGAGGATAGATGAAAGGTTTCATATACAAGAGAGAATGTCTAACTATAATCAGAATATAGAGAACAAAGAGGATGTTGTTGCAAAAGAAGAACTTGTTGAGTTTGAATGTGAAAATGAGACTTGTAATGATGACACCAATGAGGCTACTGAGATTCCTAAGACTCTAAGGTATGTAAAAACAATCATCCTAAAAATCTAATTATTGGTAACACTAATCAAGGAGTAATGACTAGATCGAAGGCTAGAGAAGAAATTTGTTTGATTTCTCAAGTTGAACCAAAGACTACAAATGAAGCTTGTAGAGATGAATCTTGGTGATGCAGGAGCATCTTGGGTGTAAGAGCAATCTTGCATCACCCAAAAATATTTATGTTTTTATTCAATAAGGGTTATTTTGTGCAGAGCTGCTATTTATGGAAAGTTACTATTTTTGGTAATTTTTGTATGTGCTCAGAATGATATGATTTCTTTCTTGGAGGTTCATTTTGGTCATATAAGTCTGCCAGTAAAGTTTCATTGCCAGATCAAGTGTATATTGGAAGATATTGAAGATTTTCGGTATTGGCAGCAGGGTACAGAAACTTTGAACTCAGTTTTGAAGGCTTTAGAGGCCCCGGATGAGGTCAAAAATTTGGGTGACAGGCGCTTGCGCCAGTCAAGCCTGTAGAGCGCTTCATGGCATTTCTGAAATGGGGTTATAATAGCCGAGCGGGTCAACTGGTGATGACTTATGGTCTTCGAAAGTTGGGCCACCTGAAATGGCGGAAAATAATTTTCTTCAAAATTTCTGTTCGGGTTTCAAAGGTTATCTTGAGCCGACTATGATGCAATAAAATGTAAAATAAAATAATTCTAAGTTGGTCGGCCTTATTGGCTAAAATTCTGGAACCTTCCCAGGCGGTGGAAAATTGCCTATATAAGGAAGGCTGTATTATTGTCTTAGGAGTTCGGAATAATTCTGGGTAGTAGATCTGGGTATTGATTCGAGGCTTTGTCCTACAGAATATTGTAAGGGAATGCCCATGTGGCTTTGCATATTGTAATTCTGAAAGTTTGTAATTCCACATTTGTGGAGATAATAAGAAGCCAATTTTCTGTTCTTGCATATTACTGTTGTTGTCTCTCTATTTCTGTAATGTGTTTGTGGTATTAAGGGGAGCACCCTTCATCAAGTGGTATCAGAGCAGGAGTTCTTGAGTGTGTAAATAGATCGCCGACTGTGAGGCAGTTTGCACCAGGACCGTGGTTAGGGTTTCAGTGCACATCACGAAAATGCCTCCACGAAGAGAACGTGGCGGAAGACCTGGTGCTGTGACACCTAAGGTTAGAGAGCTGTAGAGATAAGTGTGAGCATTGCAAGAAGAGATTCACAGAGGAATGAATCTTAATGTCAGAGACGAAAGTGAGGATGAAGCCGAAGAAGAATATCAAGAAGGAGAAGCTGAAATTGTGAACCAGGAGGAAGAAAGACTTTTTTGGGCGATTTCCAAGATTGGGAAAAGACCTAAGATTGAGGTTCCCACATTTTCTGGAAATCTTAACCCAGAGGAATTGATCGACTGGATCAATGAATGTGAGGAGTATTTTGAGTATGAAGATGTTGAGGATCCTGATAGGGTCAAATTTGCGAAGGCCAGACTGAAAGGTCATGCGAAGATCTGGTGGCAAGAAATTCAATTGGAGCGAAATAGAAGAGGGAAAGATAAAATCACAAGATGGGATCGGATGGTGGAAAAATTGAAACGACAGTTCATTCCTGTTGATTATGAGCTTGACCTACTGAAGAAAATGCAAAGTTTGAAGCAAGCAGGAAAATCTGTTCAGGAGTATACAGAGGAGTTCTATCGACTCCTCATCAGAACAGGCCATGCAGAAGCTGATAAGGAGAAAGTTGCCCGATACCTTAATGGGTTAAGGCCAAGCATTCAGGAGGAGCTGAATCTAGTTCGAATGAATAGTATTGAAGAGGCATACCAATTTGCCCTAAAAGTAGAGGAAAAGTTGAACAAGAAGTTTGAGAGCAGACAAAACGGAAGAGGTCGCAGTGGATGATCTGGTGGACGGTCATATGGTAGCCGAAATGAAGATTCGAAAAAGAAGGATGAGGCCAGTAGCAGTCAGAATCAGTGAGGAAATAATTTCAATCACTTCCAGGATCAGAATAATAGAGATCAAAGAGGGAGAGGAAGAGGACAAGGATCTGGAAGAGGTGGCTTCCGTGGAACATGTTTTCACTGTGGAGAAGAAGGTCATAGGGCATTTGAATATCCTCAGCATCAAGGCAGAACAGATAGAAGAAATGAAGGCCAGGCCAGAGTTGCACATGTAGATGAAGATGCCAGATCATCAAATTCTGAAGATGCTGAAAGAGGAGAAACATTGATTAACAGAAGAGTCCTGTTGAGTGGTGAGAATGAACCTGAGCAAAGGAGGAGCCTGTTTCGCACCAGGTGCAAGTGTGAAGGTAAATGTTGTGATGTGATTATTGCTAGTGGAAGCACTGACAATTTGGTGTCAGAAGAGATGGTGACAAAGTTGAAGCTCAAAAGACAGAAACACCCACATCCATATCGGATTGCCTAGGTACAGGATGACCATAGGGTCATGGTCAATGAACAATGCCTGGTGAAGTTCAAGATTGGCGGATACCAAGATGAGGTATTGTGTGATATCATATCTATGGATGCATGTCATATGTTGTTGGGTAGACCATGGCAGTTTGACAGATGTGCTGTACATGATGGCCATGCGAATACCTATTCCCTGACAAAGGTTGGAGTGCGGCATAAGCTAAAGCCATTGAAGGAGACCGAAGAAAAGGTATGTGGTAATGCAAGGATAACTTTTGTTGATGGAAGAAATTTCCTAGATGGTATGAGGCATGAGCATGTATGTTTTGCTTTAATTCCAAAAGCTGGTAAAGAGAAAGTAGAAGATGTTCCTGTAGAATTTGTAGATTTGTTGAATGAGTTTCAGGATATTGTATCTGATAACGTGCCTGATGGATTACCACCAGTCAGGAAGATCAGTCATCAGATGGACTTGATCCCAGGAGCGAGTTTGCCGAATAAGGCAGCACACAGAATGACACCTGTAGAAAGTGAGGAGTTGAACAGACAAGTACATGAGTTGTTACAGAAAGGATTGATCCGTGAGAGTCTGAGTCCTTGTGCTGTACCAGCGATATTAGCACCAAAGAAGAATGGAGAATGGAGGATGTGTACAGATTCTAGGGCAATAAACAAGATCACAATCAAGTACAAGTTTCCATTGCCACGAATGGATGATATTATGGACTGTTTGAGTGGAGCTGTGTATTTTTCAAAGATAGATCTGAAGAGTGGATATCATCAGATTCGGATCAGAGAAGGAGATGAATGGAAGACTGCCTTCAAGACAAAGGAAGGACTGTATGAGTGGTTAGTCATGCCTTTTGGGCTAACCAATGCACCGAGCACTTTCATGCGGCTCATGAATGAGGTTCTGAAAGAATTTCTAGGTAAGTTTGTCATTGTTTACCTAGATGATATTTTGATCTTTAGTAAGACATTGGATGAGCATATGATGCATATTCGTATGGTATTTGAGAAGTTGAGAGAAGAAAAATTGTTGATTAATTTGAAGAAGTGCAGTTTTGTGAAGAAAGAGTTAGTGTATTTGGGATTTGTAGTTTCAGCAGAAGGTCTAAAAATGGACCCAGAGAAGGTACAGGCTATCCTTGAATGGCCTACTCCAAGGAGTGCTACTGAGGTAAGATCTTTTCATGGTCTAGCTAGCTTTTACAAAAAGTTTATCAAAAATTTTAGCAGTATTTATGGACCCTTGACTGAAACAATGAGAGGGGATAGAAAAGAGTTTAAGTGGACTAATGGGGCAGAAAAGAGTTTTCAGTTGTTGAAATGAAAAGTTACAGAACAACCTGTTTTAGCACTTCCAGATTTTAATAAGGTGTTTCAAGTAGATTGTGATGCTAGTGGTACTGCGATAGGAGCTGTTATGAGCCAAGAAGGTAAACCTGTTGCTTATTTCAGTGAGAAGTTAAATGATGCCAAGAGGAAATATTCTGTTTATGATTAAGAATTTTATGCTATAGTTCAGGCATTAAAGAAGTGGAGATATTATCTACTTCCTAATATGTTTGTTTTGTATACTGATCATCAAGCTTTGCAATATTTGAATAGTCAAGGAAAATTGAATCAAAGGCATTTGAAATGGGTTGAGTTTTTGCAGAGTTATACATTTGTTTTGAAACACAGGAGTGGAAAGTCTAATAGGGTTGCAGATGCTCTTAGCAGAAGGAAACTATTGCTGACAGAAATGCAGATTGAAGTGGTTGGGTTCAAGGAACTCAAGAATTTGTATCCAGAGGATCCTGATTTTGGTGAAGCTTGGAAAGCTTGTACAGAACCTGTTACTCTAGACAGGACGAAATGGCTAGATTTTATCATCCAAGATGATATGCTATTTAGAGGGAGTCAGTTGTGCATCCCACGAAGTTCTATGAGGGAGAATCTCATCAAGGAGAAGCATAGCGGAGGATTGGCTGGACATTTTGGTCGTGACAAAACCCTTTCTTTGGTTAGTGAGAATTACTATTGGCCATAGTTGCAGCAAGATGTGAAGAAGTTTGTACAGAGTTGCAAAGTATGTCAGATGGCAAAAGGAGTGAAGCAGAATACAGGGTTGTATCAGCCATTACCTATACCAGAGAAGCCTTGGGAGGATATCAGTATGGACTTTGTTCTTGGTTTACCGAGGACTCAGCGGGGACATGATTCAATTTTTGTAGTGGTTGACAGATTTTCGAAGATGGCACATTTCATTCCCTGCAAGAAGACTAATGATGCTGTTCATGTAGCAGAATTGTTTTTCAGAGAAGTAGTGAGACTTCATGGTTTGCCAAAGACCATAGTTTCAGATCAGGACACTAAGTTTGTTGGATATTTCTGGCATACATTGTGGAAGAAGTTGAAGATAGATTTGAAGTTTAGTTCATCACATCATCTACAGACTGATGGACAGAAAGAGGTGGTGAATAGGAGCTTGGGAAATTTGCTGAGATGTTTGGTTGGAGATAAGCCAATAGGATGGGATTTGATTTTACCACAGGCAAAATTTGCATACAATAATTCTGTCAATAGAAGCACTGGTAAATCACCATTCCAGATTGTATATGGAAGTAGTCCAAGAAATGCATCTAAATTGAGGAAGATAGATAAAGGAGAAATAAGTAGTGCTGAAGCTGAAGATTTTGCAGAACACTTGAAGAACATCCATGAGGAAGTGAGGAAGCATATTACCAAGATGAACGCACAGTATAAGGCTAAGGTAGATGTGAAAAGGAGGCATAAGGAATTTCAGGTTGGTGATGAAGTCATGGTTCATTTGCGGAAGGAGCGGTTTCCAATTGGTACATATAACAAGCTAAAAATGAAGAAGTTTGGACCATGTAAGATACTGAAGAAACATGATTCAGGAAACGCATATGAGGTAGAATTACCTACTGAGCTAAATATTTCGCCAGTGTTTAACATTTCAGATCTGACAGAGTATCATGAGGGAGGTGTTGAAGATGAGATCACAGTGGCACAGTGGAGTATTCCAGCAACTAGTTCAGACGCTAAGGAGATTGAAGATATACTGGATAGTCGTGTTGGCAGAAGCACAAGGAATAGGACATATGAAGAATATTTGGTCAAGTGGAAAGGATGACCTGTTGAAGATTCATCATGGCTAACAAAGGAGGAGGTTAACCGTCTTGGTTTTCCTCTGCACACCTGAGTCGTGACAGGGTCACTTCTCAAATTACCCCGGGTGTCTGATGCAGGAGCATCCTGGGTGTAAGAGCAATGTTGCATCACCCAAAAATATTTATGTTTTTATTCAATAAGGGTTATTTTGTGCAGAGCTGCTATTTATGGAAAGTTACTATTTTTGGTAATTTTTGTATGTGCTCAGAATGATATGATTTCTTTCTTGGAGGTTCATTTTGGTCATATAAGTCTACCAGTAAAGTTTCATTGCCAGATCAAGTGTATATTGGAAGATATTGAAGATTTTCGGTATTGGCAGCAGGGTACAGAAACTTTGAACTCAGTTTTGAAGGCTTTAGAGGCCCTGGATGAGGTCAAAAATTTGGGTGACGAGCGCTTGCGCCGGTCAAGCCTGTAGAGCGCTTCGTGGCGTTTCCAAAATGAGGTTATAATAGCCGAGCGGGTCAACTGGTGATGACTTATGGTCTTCGGAAGTTGGGCCACCTGAAATGGCAGAAAATAATTTTCTTCAAAATTTCTGTTTGGGTTTCAAAGGTTATCTTGAGCCAACTATGATGTAATAAAATGTAAAATAAAATAATTCTAAGTTGGTCGGCCTTATTGGCTAAAATTCTGAAACTTTCCCAAGCGGTGGAAAATTGCCTATATAAGGAAGGCTATATTATTTTCTTAGGAGTTCGGAATAATTCTGGGTAGTAGATTTGGGTATTGATTCGAGGCTTTGTCCTACAGAATATTGTAAGAGAATTCCCATGTGGCTTTGCATATTGTAATTCTGAAAGTTTGTAATTCCACATTTGTGGAGATAATAAGAAGCCAATTTTCTGTTCTTGCATATTACTGTTGTTGTTTCTCTATTTCTGTTATGTGTTTGTGGTATTAAGGGGAGCACCCTTCATCACTTGGATAAATGTTATGAAGGAAGAGTTAGATCAGATAAAGAAGAATAACACTTGGTAATTGTTCCCTAGACCTAAGAAAAGAAATGTAATAGGAACTAAATGGGTTTTCAAAAACAAAATGTATGAAGGATTTGTTATAAGAAACAAAGAAAGATTGGTTTGTAAAGGTTATTCACAACAAGAAGGAATAGATTTTGAAGAGACTTTTTCTTCTATTGCTAGAATAGAAGCTGTGAGATTATTCTTGTCTTATGATGCACATAAGAACTTCAAGGTATATCAGATGGATGTGAAATCTGCATTCTTGAATGGGGATCTTGAAGAAGAAGTGTATATAGAACAACCTGATGGATTTCCTCTATTCGACGATGGAGACATGGTATGGAAGTTGAAGAAAGATCTGTATGGACTGAAGCAAGCTCCAAGGGCTTGGTATGCAAGGGTAGACAAATACTTAATTTGGCTTAGATTCAGAAAAGGTAATGCTGATAGTAATTTGTATTTAAGAACTAGTGAAGATGGATTTTTGATAATAGAAGTCTTTATTGATGATATTATCTTCAGAGGAAATGATGACCTATGTGAGAAATTTTCTAAAGATATGGAAAATGAATTTGAGATGTCCATGATAGGAGAAATGAAATTCTTTTTTGGACTGCAAATAAATCAAAGTAAGAATGGAATTTTTATTTCTTAGACTAAATATCTTAAAGAAATGGTGAAAAGTTTGGAATGGAAGACTGTAAACTTGTTGGTACACCCATGGTGACCAGTAATAAGATAACAAATTATGATGAATCAAAGTGTTTTTTTCATATCAAGTACAAATCAATTGTTGGAGGATTACTATATCTGACTCACATCAGACTAGATATTACTAATGCTATTGGGATTGTGGCTAGATATCAAGTAGAACCTAAAGAGACACACCTAGCTATTGTGAAAATGATATTGAGATATCTAAAAGGAACAATAGACTATGGCTTATGGTATGATAGAGATGATATATTTTAACTTCATGCTTATACTGATGTTGATTGGGCAGGAAATATTGATGACATGAAGAGTACTAGTGGTGGTGCATTTTTCCTTGGGAAAAAATTGGTTTCATGGCTAAGTAAGAAGCAAGATTGTATAGCTCAATCTACTACTGAATTAGAGTATATTGTTGCTACTATTAACTGCACTCAAATTGTTTGGATGAAACAAATGCTGAAAGACATTGGAGTAACTTTTGATGAGTCTGTGGTTATCCATTGTGATAACACCGGTATAGTGAATATGTCAAAGAATCAGGTGATGCACTCTAAAACTAAACATATTTCTATCAAGTATTACTTCTTGAGAGACAAGGTGGCAGAGAAGGAAATAAAGTTGGAGTATATTAGTACAAAGGAATAGATTGTCAACATCTTTACAAAGTCATTACCAAAAGATACCTTTGAATATTTCATAGGTATGCTTGGGGTTCAAGCCCCTCCTAGTCAGAATTAAATGATGCAGGGATGCATCAGTCCAGAGGTTTTCAGAAGCTTATCATATTTTGGACTTGATGTAGGGATCTACTCCTCAAGGGGAGTGATCGTTGAAGACAATGTTGACAATAGTTGATGACTTATGGCACCCTTTTCCATTGTTGTCAAAGGGGGAGTTTTTCTATGAGAAAATCCCTACTGCACGGGGAGATTGTATGGAGGTGTACTATGAGAGTATTGTTCAGTTGAAGAACTTTGGATTGATAAAACTTTGGGTTAATAGATTTTCCCATGTGTTGACATCGATGCCAAAGGGGGAGATTTTTGGATATTGCTAATGCATTGGGGAGATGGTTGATATGTTTAATATGTTTAATCACTACGTTGAGTGATGCTGGAGCTAGTGTTGTTTTCATTAGTGTTTTGTCACTGATGCCAACATATATTTTTTGTGAAGAGAATAGGTTGGTTACTACAGTGTAATGACACTGTATGGATGTTTCAGGATGTGTGAAGTCAGATGAGCATACAGGAAGATGTTGTCTTCTTATATCCAATATTTCATCATGTAAATTTTTTATATTGGATGAGTTATAGATGTTTTGCTGAAGACTGGTTACTATATGGTGAAAGTGGAAGTTGATAGAGTCAGTCTCTGTGTTTCAGGTATATCTTACAGAAGGTATGGATTCGGTGTATGGAAGCTTAAGGGATGATAGAAAAGGTACTAAAGAATGTTTAATGGTTAGCACAAGGTACAAAATGATGGATGATGTCAACTATGGTGTGTGTTCTTGAGATGACTTATTTAGAAGCTAACTTTAGAGATGTAGGGTGCATTTTGGTTAGGGAATGTGAATTAAGGATTTCGGTCCTTAATTATTGTAATATAATAATTGTATACTTGTTTTAGATATTGTGTGTATCTTAGCAAGGTTTTATGTAATTTTTTTTATATTAGGAAAGCTTAATTGGCCAACCTAATCATGTAAAATGTAATAGGGTATATATGTAACAAATTTTATTTGGAAAAGACATGGTGAGAATGTATGTGATATAGAGGAGATTGTGAAAGCTATGAGCTTGTGGATGCTGGATGTAGCGTAGAGAATTATTGGTGTAATTCATTGGAATTGATCAAGAAAAAATAGTTGTTTTTAGATAGTTCAAAATATTGTGTATTTTTTCATATACACTTGTGTTGCAAACAATGAGTTTTGAAGGTGGATTTAACCTTCTTTGGGAAGTAAGTCTAGGCAGTGAGCCCACCCTTTTTTCTTGACTCCTAATAGGGTCTAACCTCTAAAAAGGACTATGTACTATAATGTTTCAATAAGCTCCTAAAAGGGCTAGATCTTCTAACAAAGATACTATACTCTCAGTACATCATTTGTGGGTACTAATTCCCACTGGGTTTTTTACCTTTAACAAGGTTTCCCCAACACCAAAATATTATGTTATTGTGTTGTCATTCATTGTGTTCATTGGATTTAATATTGCTTCTATTCAAAGTTTAATATTCTATCATACAATTGATTCACCCCCCCTCTCAATTTTATTGTGGACTGTTATTCCTAACACTTGGATGAACTAAGGGATGTTTGGATGTTGATTGGATTAAGGTGATGGAGATTACTATGCGTCAAGAATATTTTTTGCTTCCTCATGTAGGATCAAAGTCAGTGGGATTGTAAACCTTGGATAGACTTGTGATCTTTGGAAGACATGATCCTTATTAGTCCAATCCAATCTATGGATCAAGATGATGAGGCAAGACAAGTACAAGATGTCGTAGAAAATACTTAGTTTAAGGATGTAGCTAAGATGATTTTGACTTAGGATAAGGATTAAGAGACTCAAAGGATGTGACACTAAGTGGATGGTTGGATGGTTGGCTTGATTTAGGATTTGTGTTTTAGACTTGAATTTTATTTTTAAAATTTTTTTTTTTTAAGATTTAAGGATGGTGGGTTTAATTAAATGAGGCTATTCTAAGGTGATGATGTAAAATGAAACTAAAGGGATGATATATGATGCAAGGATGCAAGGGTTCCCATGAAAATTTTGTGATATTTGAAAGGATGTGGCATGTGATATGCCAACTAGTATTCACATTTGAGGATAATAAAATGATGGTGAATCTGAAAATGTGCTCTGAACTATATGACCTTTTCATTGTAGGTTATTCTATCGAGTTTGTCTAGATATTTGATATCTTCTTTGATTTGAGTTAGGGTAGATTGTTGATCTTTGAGTTCACATTCGGTAACTTTCTTTTCTTGGTAGACATGGGAAGTTGGTAACTTAGTTTTTTTGTGTTTCATGAAATTGGTCATGTCTTAAAAGGATGGTGATTGGATTGGGTTGATCAATGTTTTGAAATAATTTTGAGAGAACTTTTAGGTTTGAAGGATGTTTTGAGTAAATCTGATCAAGTTAGCTTTCAGTTTGATTTTTCTCTAATGGAAAAGGACCTAAAAGATAACAATCACGTGTCTTGAAAACTATTCAGCAAGGGACAAAGCAACCTTGCGGGATACAAGTAATGGTGATAATTAATTTTGACAATGTTTTTGGAATATGTATGTTCAATAAATGTTTTCACTGATTTTGTAACTTCAAAGACATACAGAAGAAATTCTACCCTAAGGAATTGGCATGACTTGAAAACCTTTTCTCATTGACTTAGGCACACATCCAAGATATAATCAGAATACGACCACTTTTGAACACACAATGGATCAACAATGTTGTATTAGCTAACTCCAAATTCTCAAGGATGGCACAATATAATGACTTTCTTAGGTAAATTAATTTTCTCCTTGCACAAAGATTAGCAAGCCTTTACTGGTAGGTTAGGTTGGCCTCTAATTTATAGGTGTCTATTAAGGTCTTGTGGCATCCTCCCAATTAGTTTCTACACACGTGACTCACTTAAGAGCCTAATTGACCATGCCAAAATTATGGGGATATTCTCCTACTTCAGACTACCATCAACATGCATCACCTGAGCTTCAGAGGATAAGGTGAGAGGTTTCTCAAAAACCTTGTTTATATATTGATTGTGGAATTACCAATTTTGAGGTCATTCTCTAAAGAGGAAGCACTTCTCTCTAGACAAGCCTCTCTAGAGGCAAATAACCAATCCAACCCTTATCTTCACCCAACATCCTTGAAAGCAAGGGGAGAGGGTACATATATGGATTGTTCACTTGAATCACTTATATTAATGGGATTTATAGATAAATAATCTCATAAGAAGTGTTGAGAAACACATCTAAAAACACATCAAGTAGTTATTATTTCTGAATTTAAGCCTATTTAAGATAATTGTTTTTAATCTAAGAAAAAAAGACACCAATAGATTTGCAAAGATTTGTTCAATTTTTAGGCACCAAAGGAGATGTGTGATTGATAGTATTTTAATGCCCAAATTGAATTGTTTGATTTATTTTAAAGCCAAAAAAGAAAGAATTTTTCATTATCCCTTAGGCATTAAAGATTGGATTGTGATTGAATTTTTCATTTTTATGCCCAAAGTCAAAGTGTGTGATTGATTGTTAATTTCTTTTAGGAAGTCAAGATTGGATTTTGATTCATTTTAAGCCCAAATATAAATGTGAAGATTAAACTTGAGATTATTTTAACTTTAGGCATTCAAGATTGGATTTGGATTCATTTAAGACCAAAAGTTGAAGTGTTTTGATTGTATTGTCCATTTCTTTTAGGTACTCAAGATTGGAATTGGATTTATTTTAAGCCCAAATGAAGACTACATTTCTCATTTTATTTCATTAAACGACAAAAGGTGTTAGAAGTCTAGAATGTTGATGACTTTGGCAAGTGATATTTTTTTCTAAATGACCTACAAAAACAAGTTAGAACCTGCAAAACTAAAAGTCAAGGACAAGATAAAACCCAAATGCTCACAAAAATCTAAAAACATCAAGATTTATGGCCCTAAATACTCTCACTATTTCTAATACGAGTAAATAGAGAAGGGGATTTTGAGGTGCAGACTTGTATGAGTCAATACCATGCACCATATGAGTATACAAGGGTTCCAATATGAGAAAACATGGCCAAAAAGAGATGAAGAAATTTAATATGAGTTAGTACCATGTATAATACCCAATATGAGTAAAAAGGCCATCATGAGTTTACTCGTACTAGGATTCTCACCAGCGTGTATGAGGCTTTTAGAATTTTTTGAAATTGATGATGAAAAACCCCTAAAAAGGGAGTAAATATGTATGGTGGGTACCCCACCAAGTGTGCCAAAATGTGAGTGTCATGAACCTATCCTTTGACAAGAATGCATAGACAAGCAAATATTACTCCTAATCTAGCATGCAAGTTAGATAACATGACTTTTACACATATCACCTCCAATTGAGCAAAAATGGGAGCACCCAAGCCTTGTTTGATTTTCTCTTGTTAGGAGAATGTTGATGTACTCTCCAAACATAATGATAGTATCCCCAATGCAATACTAAGGTTATTGAATCTAAATAAAATCCATGGAGATCCCAAAAGTGGCACAAAATCTAGAATGACGAATGAGTTTTTCCCCTAGGATTCCAAGAGATACAAAGGATGAAGATATGGATTTAAGCTATGAATGAGATGGAAGATTTATTAAAACTTAAGAATGTATATGATTTATATTGAAAATTAAGTACAATGCATAAAGTGTTAGGAATAGTCCCGAGAGATAACTAAGAGTGGGGAGGGTTAATCAGTTATCTACAAGTTTCAATTCTTTATCCAATTAAGTATACTTAAACATAAAGCATAAACAAAATAAAAGAATACTTGAACACAACACCAATATTTTGGTTATAGGGAAACCCAAGTAGGTAAAAACCTCGATGGGACTTGATAAACACTAATATTCTGTACTAGTGTATAATGATCCTTGTTAGAAGATCCTTTACCCTGTTAGGAGTAGCTTTACAATATATTAAGTACATTAGACCTAGTAAGGGGTCAGACCCTGTTAGGAGTATTTTACAATTATCCCTGTTAGGGGAGAGGACGCACTATCCAAGAGCTCATTGCTCAAATGGGAGAAGGCTACAACCTTCTGAATAACAGATACACACTATATCTAGATCTTGGTGAACTACGCTTTGACCTACTATCTGAATCAATTCCAATGAATAGAACAAGTACTTTACTTGGTCACATAGACCTTCTTCTGATGGTTCAACACTTTTCACACTCTTCTCTACTCTTCTTAATCAACCATGAACCACACTCAAGCAATCAGAAATGATTGCCTATAAATATCTTTCCTCCAAATGATATAATAAAGTCAGCATATTAGAACCATCTTGAAATCATATTAGAGAAACTATAAAAAACTCAAATAAACATTATATTAGTTCTATTATGCATGCAACTCATTCTCGGACCTGTCTAATAAAATAAATGTAGATGCACGCTACACACTATCGGCTCTACCAAAACAAATGGAACTTTATTTGTAAGATGAATTAACTCATGCCATCTTAACAAAACATTAATAACACTTCTCCAAGATTAAATCCCAGGGTGCATACCCTCAAGATAGGTGGAACTCAAGAACCAATAAAATCTATGTCAACTTGTCTGAACAAATATAGGAAACTGCTACTGGTGAATAGCGACTGCATAACTTCACTTGTGTTCATCATTAGACTATGTGTTCATAATTGAAACATCAATAACATGTCTTCAACATATATCCAAGTGTGCAAGGCTCCATGATAGCTATATGGACAACCATACATAGAACATTGTTTGTTACTCTGTCAAGAACACTGCTAACACCAGTTGCTATATAATTGTCTATAATAATAGTTAACCTCTACACCCATGATATCATGCTGATATCATGTCCATGCTACATATACTAAAAGCTTACTACATGAGACTTCCATGCATGCTACTTTCTATATGTTGTCATCAATGACAAACATACAGTCAGTACTGGCCTACTAGCAAATCTCCAACAATCTCCCCCTTTGGCATTGATGGCAACATGTGCAATGAAAAATCACCACCAACCCAAATGAATAATTCTATTATAACATTCTCCATTTCCTCTTCAAAACTCCCCCAAAGATGAATCCTCCATCTACTACAATATTTTCTAATATTCTCCATTTCCTCAACTATATTGCTATCATAACTGGATGTTGCTCCCCCTTAGTATATTACTCCTCTTTTTATTTCTAGTTTTTCATGACTCTATATATTCTCCCCCTTTGACATCAATGGAAAAGGGTGCTACTCATTTTAAGCACTAGTACTACTCCTGAGGTAGAGTATTCAACCTTCCACCAGTCCCTAAGTACTAATGCCTTTCCTTCTTTTTCTAAGTAGAATCAAGGAAGGGAATGACTCCCAACTTCTTCCCGAGATACTCAAAAGTATCCTTAGGAAAGGGCTTTGTGAATATATCCACCAACTGATCTTTAGTACTCACATAGTCCAACTTGACTTCTTTCTCTGCCACTTTCTCTCTTAGGAAGTGATACTTGATCTTTATGTATTTTTTCTTTGCATGCATCAAAGGATTCTTTGACATATTGATAGTGCTTGTGTTATCATAGTGAATAAAAATAGGATAATCAATCTATATTCCAAAATCTTTTATCATCTACTTGATCCAAAAAATTGTAGAACAATTCAAGGCTGCTACAACATACTTTGCTTCTGCTATTGACTGAGAAATACAATTTTGTTTCTTTCTTGTCCAAGTAACAAGTCTATCACCAAGAAACACTGCTCCACCTAAAGTACTCTTTCTATCATCAACACATCCTACCCAATCTGCATTAGTGTACACATGAAGCTCAACATTTTATGAATTAGGATACCATAGACCATAATCTATAGTGCCCTGCAAGTATCTAAATATTCTCTTTACTACCATGAGGTGACTTTTTTTAGGCTCTGCTGCAAATCTTCCAACTATACTAACTACATTGGAAATATCAGGTCTAGTCTGAGTAAGATATATGAGTTTACCAATCATAGATTTATACAATGTTATATCTACTACTGGTGAGTCATCTTCTTTCATAATCTTGCATCTAGTGATCAAAGGAGTTCCTACTGGCTTGTAATCATCCATCTTGAATTTCTTCAATATCTCTTTCACATACTTTGATTAATTAATGAAAATCCCTTCTTCTATCTACTGCACATTTAGTCCCAAAAAGTACTTGATAGGACTAGTCATACTCATCTCAAACTCATTTTGCATTTCTTTGGCAAACTTAGCACTAAGTTTTTCATTACCTCCAAAGATAATGTCATCAAAAAATATCGCTACAAGTAGTAAACCTTTAGATGTCTCTCTAATGAATAGATTACAATCTGTTGCTCCTTTCTTGAATCCAATCTTTGTTAAGTATCCATTTAGTCTCTCATACCATGCTCTAGGGGCTTGCTTAAGTCCATAGCGGGCTTTCTTCAATCTACATATCATATTAGATCTGTTTGATAAGGTGAATCCTTTAGGCTTCTCAATGTATACTTCTTCTTTCAAATCTCCATTCAAGAATGCTGACTTGACATCCATCCGATAATCTTTGAAGTTTTTAATTGTAGCATAGGCTAGAAACAACTTAATAGCTTCTAATTCTCTCATAGGTGCAAATGTGTATGAATAATCAATTCCTTCTCTTTACGTATATCCCTTATATACTAATCTTTCTTTATTTCTTACTACTGTACCATCTTCATTCATGTTTTTTCTGAATATCCACTTTGTTCCAATCACATTCTTATCACTAGGTCTTGGGACCAGTTCCCAAGTGTCATTCTTAATAATCTGATCAAGTTCTTCTTTCATAGCATCATGCCAATCTGAATCATTATAGGCATCTTCAACACTTAAAGGTTCAATCTGAGATAGTAAACATACCGCTTCATTGCTAGCTAAGTTCTTTGCTTGTGATCTTATTAAGACTTTTCCACTCTATTCTCTAATGATGTCTGCCTTGGAATGATTTCTTGATGTAAACTTTGGAACTTTAGGTGATGTTGATTCATCAACCTTAGGAGTATTTTCTTCACTTGTCTCAAGGTCATTGAATAATACATCAATACTGTCAAACATTTCTTGAATAACTATCTCACCAGTGGAGGGTCTAGGTTCTTCCTCAATCATGGGTGAGTAATCATGATATCTTTCTTGAATCATAAAATTTTCATCAATCTTTACATGAGCACTTTCAATGATCTTCTTCAATCTTAAATTGAAACATCTATAGGCTTTACTTTTAGTAGAGTAACCAAGAAAAATACCTTCATCACTTCTTGCATCAAACTTGCCTACTACTTCATCCCTCTTGATGTAGCACTTGCTTCCAAAGATTCTGAAGTATTTTATTGTGGGAACATTACCAAACCATAGCTCATATGGTTTTTTGTCATCTCTAGGCCTTAATTGAATTCTATTGATGGTATAGACTATTGTATTGACCACATCTCTCCAATAGGTGTGTGCAACTTTTCCTTCTATCATAATGGTGCGCACTGTATCAAGAATGATCCTATTCCTTCTTTCTACAATTACATTCTGCTGAGGGGTTCTAGGTGGACTTAACTATCTTTTTATGCCACATTCTTTGTAGTACTCATAGAATTTTTCAGAAGTGAATTCTCCTCCTCTATCCGATCTTAGACATTTTATCTTTAGTCTAGATTCATTCTCAACCTTAGCTTTGAATATTTTGAACTTCTCAAAAGCTTTTGACTTATCTTTTAAGAATGCAACCCACATCATCCTAGTATAATCATCAACAAACAAAATGAAATTCCTTTCACCATAGTATGATCTCATTTGAGTTGGACCACATAGGTCTGTATGAATCAAATCCAACTTGTTCTCTACTGAATTTTGCTTGCTCCTGAATTAATTTCTCAAATGCTTCCCCATCACACATTCCCTAAATATAGTATCAGCTAGCTTTGCTATGCTAGGTAGTTCTCTTACTTCCTTAACATTACTTATCTTTACTATGTTATCAAAATCGATATGACATAGTCTTTTATGCCATAACCAACTATCATCAACTTTAGCAACAAAATAACTTGCTTCTAAATTGAGTTGGAAAACATTACCTCTTGTATTTGTGCCTGATGCAATCATAACACCATCTTTGTTGTTAATGATGCATTTTTCATCTTTGAACTCTAACTAATAGCCTTTTCCAAGTAACTATCCAACACTGAGAAGGTTATGTTTCAAACCATCAACATAAAGAACATGATCAATATTGTTCTTTCCATCCAAAGTGATTGCTCCTCTACCAACTATAGGTTTAGGAGTGTTGTCTCCAAATTTGATCATACCACCATTGTATTTGTTCAAATGAACAAACCTACCTTTATCACTGGTCATGTGAGATGAACAACCACTATCTATAATCCAGTCTATCCTTATGTCAGCTTGTGAAATTAATGCTAGTTCTTGATTCTCTTTCTTGTCTACATGAATTGTCTTGTTATTCATTTTGTCTATAATATCAATGAATCCAATTTCTTCTTCACCAGATTCTTCATCTGAAACTCCATCTCCAGCATAGTAGCATTCCTTAGAATACTTAGGATTGTAATCCTTTTTTTAATTTTTTAGCTCTAGTGAGACACTTAGATGAAAAGTGATTGATCTTATTACATGAAAAGCACTTAAATGGTAATTGAACTTCATATTTTACTTTTCCTTTCTTTTCTCTTTTGGAAATCATAGCAGTAAAATGATCTAATGTTCTCTCTTCATCATCATCATAAAAATTACCAGAAGTGTTTGTAGATTTCTTACCATGAACTGTTGATTTGAAAGTTGTCTCACTCTTTGGTTTTGTCTTCAATCTTGAAATCTCAAAAGCTAAGATTTTTATGATCAAGGTCTCTCTCTTGAAATTTGATGTAAGCTTCATGGTCTCAACAAGGATGTTAATTTTTCTTTCATATTCTAGAGTAAGAGTAGTCATTAACTTATCCATAATGTCTTCTTCTGAGATCTCTCCACCATTGTTCCTAATTCTAGCAACTGCTTCATTAATCTTCTGATTGTAAGCTCTAATATTTTCTTCAGGTAGCATCTCTAATGCATTGTATCTTTTCTTCCATGTCTTTCTATGTGCATCCTTTTCTTGTTTGTCTACTTAAAATATGTCTTCTAGGTGTTTCCATATTTTATGGGCTGTATCTATCTGTTTTACTTCTGAAAATTCACCATCAGATAGGGTGTTGATAAGGGCTTCTTTAGCAATAGAATTTTGATGAAATAATTCCTTTTGAGTGTCAGTAGCATCATCTTTTGTAACATCTTCTAAGGTAGGAATCTTGGGTGCATTGATAGTTACATTAAAAACTTCAAAAGAAACACACTGCAAATGAGTCACCATCTTGTTCTTCCAATCAAGATAATTCTCTCCATCGAACTTGGGAATTTCTTTCCTGAAGTATGTCATCTAATCAACCTCAAGTTGTTAAAATTTCTCTCTGAGGCACTTGGCTCTAATACCGATTGTTAGGAATAGTCCCAAGAGATAACTGAGAGGGGAAGGGGGGTGAATCGGTTATCTACAAGTTTCAATTCTTTATCCAATTAAGTATACTTAAACATAAAGCATAAAAAAAATGAAAGAACACTTGTACATAACACCAATATTTTGGTTATAGGGAAATCCAAATAGGTAAAAGCCCCGGTGGGACTTGATACCCACTAATATCCTGTACTAGTGTATAATGATCCTTGTTAGAAGATCCTTTACCCTATTAGTAGTAGCTTTACAATATATTAAGTATAGTAGATCTAGTCAAGGGTCAGACCCTATTAGGAGTCTTTTATAATTGTCCCTGTTAGGGGAGAGGACGCACTATCCAAGAGCTCACTGCTCAAATGGGCAAAGGCTACAACCTTCTGAATAACAGATACATGCTATATCTAGATCTTGGTGAATTTGGCTTTGACCTTCTATCTGGATAAGTTCCAATGAATAGAATAAGTACTTTACTTGGTCACATAGACCTTCTTCTGATGGTTCAACACTTTGCACACTCTACTCTACTCTGCTTCATCAACCATGAATGACACTCAAGCAATCGCAAATGAGTGCTTATAAATATCTTTCCTCCAAATGATATAATCAAGTAGGCCTATTAGAACCATCTTGAAATAATATTGGAGAAACTATAACAAAATCAAATAAACATTCTGTCAGCTCTATTATGCATGCAACTCATTCTGGGACCTGTCTAATAAAATAAATGTAGAAGAATGCTACACACTGTCAGCTCTACTAAAACAACTGGAACTTTCTCTGTAAGCTAAATTAACTCATTCACTCTTAACCAAACATTAATAACACTTCTCCAAGCTTAAATCCAAGGGTGCATACCCTCAAGATAGATGCAACTCAAGAACCAATAAAATCTTTGTTGGCTCTTTTGAACAAACACATGAAACTACTACTGGTGAATAGCGACTGTATAACTTCACTTGCGTTCATCATCAAACTATGTGTCCATAATTGAAACATAAATACAATGTCTTCAAAATATATCCAAGTGCACAAGGCTCCATGATAACTATATAGACAGCCATACATAGAGCACTATCTGTTACTCTGTCAGGAACACTACTGATACTAGCTGCTATATAATTGTCTATACTAATAGTTAACCTCTGCACCCATGATATCATGCTGATATCACGTCCATGCTACATATACTAAAAGCTTACTACATAAGACTTCCATGCATGCTACTTTCCATATGTTGTCATCAATGAAAAACATACAGTTAGTACTGGCTTGCTGGCAATTGTCCAACATAAAGAAACTATGATTCATTATCCATTTAGATTATGCTATGTGATCTTTACAATTGGAAAAAAGAAAGGAAAGCTAACAATGCTAACATGATATAGAAATATAGGACTAAAATAGCATAATAACAATGCATGAAAAATGAGAGATGATTTTCTTATGGATAGGCCTCTATTTATATATTTTTGGAGGGAGGATTAGGGTTTGGATGATGCATCACCTATGTGGCATCCACATAGGAGACACATAGGCTAGAGGGGATGGGATATTTTGAAGGGTCAAGGTGAGGCAAGATGGGAATTTATGGTTTAATGGCTCAAGGTTTCTTAGACATGTGTGAGAAAATTTGGGGAAGAGTAAAGGGGACCAAGGTGTAAGAATGTTTAAGGAAGGTGGGTGGCTTCCTTGGGAAGAGTTGCCCACACATTTGTGAGAAACCCATTAGGGCTCATGAGGTTAGGAATGAATTTCTAAGTGAGGTTAGGGGAGTGATAAGGTGAGAGGTTAGGTTTAGAAAGTGAGGTGATGGGTGTATATTAGGAATTAGGTAGGGTTTTAGATTATTTTAGATTAATCCAGATTTAAGGGAATATTAGGAAATGGAGGGATTTGAATAAATATTGATGTATTCAAAAGGGGGGATTTATGGAGTGATATGCATTAAAATAGATTTAATACATTAGGGAAGGGGGTATTTAAATTAAATTCAAATACCTTAGACCTAGTGAACCCAACTTAATTAAATAATTATAATTAAATAGGTAGAGGAATATAATAGTCATAATTAGGATTAATAATTATGATATTACAAGGATTATTAATTAAATAAATTCAATTAATATGAATGATGTTTAGGTGTCTACAATTACATCTAAACACTTCCATAGAATTATTAATCTATAGTCAACTCACAAAGAAGTAGCACACTTCATATCATCCACAAGTATTCATAGAATAAAAAGTACATTATGACATGTTTATCCAAGCATCCTAAATATGTCATCAAAAAAATATCAACCTTATTGAACTAGTTTCAACCTTGTTGAAATAATAAATCTCGAATAACTTTCACCGATTCCTAGTAACTCTCATTGAGAACAATCTTCAGTAAAGTTTGTATAAATCTAACATATCTACATAAATTTTTCTATGCTTAGAAACACATCATCAAAACATATTTATAAATACAAATATATCTTTTTAAAATTTAATTCATCAACATAAAACCTCATGAAACAATTATGTGCATGTAACTCTATTAACTCTATCTAGATAACATATATGTTGACATCAATGAAAAACTCAATCATCTTTGATCGACATCTAGTCTACCCTAATAACAACATTCATAAACATTCATGGTAACAATCTACCCCTTTGACATTGATGACAACATAGATGAAAAACCATCTAGTCCCACCCTATCATTAATAATCTCCCATTAATATATTTCTTCCTCATCTTCCTATATACACTCTCAAACTCAAATCTTCCCCATTAACTCTTTTCTTAATATTTTATTTTCATATATCTCTCCCCTTCATTCTACATTTAAGATTTTTCATGTATATCTCTCCCCCATTGACATCAATGAAAAAGGTGTCAATATATCAATTCTCAAAATTTAATCATCTCCAATACAATCTAAAAAAGTGCATGAGTATCAAAAGATACTAAGGAAAAATCATGACTAAGAGTCCTTATTGACTCAGCTCGAGTAAAGATAATCCCCCATAGAAGAAGAATCAAGCATCTAGTCTAGATAGTTATAGTGCTTTGATCATGTTGGACTGATGCATTCCTGAACCCATTACTCATAAGAGTGTTGGTGAGTAACCCCAAGCATACATCTCAGATACTCAAAAGTATCCTTAGCCAAAGGTTTTGTGAATATATCTTCTATCTTCTCCTTTGTACTAATATACTCCAATCTAATTTTTTTTTGGTGACATTCTCTCGCACAACATGATACTTTATTGCAATATGTTTTGTCTTTGAGTTTAATACTAGATTCTTTGACATGCTAATTGTACTTGTATTATCACGATGTATGATAATAGGCTTAGTGAATTCAATTCTAATATCCATCAACATCTTCTTCATGCAAGTGTTTTGATTACAATTATTTTCTTCTACAACATATTCTACTTCTGTTTTACTCTATGAATATACAATTTATTTTCTTTCTCAACCAGGAGACCAATCTTCCTCCCAAGAAGAATGCTCCACCACTTGTACTATTTTTTCATAAATATCTTGGTGCAAGGAGGGACATGGAAAGCTAGGGCCAAATAAATACCTAAGTATCCAACCACCTTGTAGAGTAAACACAACAAAAACATAGAACATAGAAAACAACACCAAGGAGACAAGGAACACCAACATTTTATTGATTCATCCAAGTTTCTACATACATGCCCGATAGTGAGGCCTCAGGTTATGGACAATAAATATTTATCTATATATATATGTCTCACTACCTCTTCTAAATTCTTACTTACTTACTCTCCCCCACTCCTTGACTACATCTAAAACATCCTTATTTATACTTGCCAAAATGGTTTATAAAAGATTCTACATCATTGCAAATAGAAGGCCGACCATAAAATGGTCTACACACATTCCAATTTAGGATCCCAATCATTAAATTCATGACCTAAATTAAATACATAAGTGAGCTCCAACTAAGAACCAAACATAGACAAACTCGGTCAAAGAAGAACCAAGCATCAACAAATAACAAGTTTACTCGGCATAGGAAGGAACACTCGACCATCACTAGGCAAGTCAGCACATATAGGAAAACTTGGCCAACACTAGACAACTCAACACAGGAATGCTCGAGAAAGACTGCAACTCGACACTTACTAGAAGAATGAACAAAATGAGTAGGATAGAAAGGCAACCCAGGATGCTCCTGCATTAGATAACCGAGATTAAAAGAAATTATTCTCTTGAATCATTGAGATTTCACAACCCAAGATGAAACCAAATCAAATTGAGAAATCCATGTACCATCTTCAACTGGTCTATTCCTCCACTTCGCCAAATATTCATAGTAATATTTTTGTCTTGTACTTTTACCAATCCTCTAATCCAATATTTGTTCAACCTCCTCAACATGCTTCTTAGGATAATCATCTAGTATAACAAATTCATCATCTGACTCATGATACTTATGGAAATTAGCAATATTGAATATAGGAGATATATCCATGTCATCAGGTAACTCAACTTCATAAGCATTACCACTGTCAAACATCCTCAAAATTCTACAAGGACTAAACTTCTTCATTTTTATCTTAATGTATGTTCTAACAAGAAATCTTCCCTTCTTCAAAAGAACCATCACCTCATCACCAACCTCAAAAATATGATGTCTCCTAGACTTGTCAACATTTTCCTTATACTTCTGATTAATTTGTTCCAAATTCAATTGCACTTCCTCTTATAAAGACTTCATAAAATAAGCAAAAACTTCCCCTTCAACACTTCTCTTTTCTTCACCAACAATATCCCTCAAATCTAATACTCCTCTAGGCTGCATTCTAGTAACAATCTCAAAAGTTGTTTTCCCTGTACTCCTATTCATAGAATTATTATATGAAAAATCAGCTTGTGTCAATACCATATCCCAATTACTCAGCTTATCTCCAACTAAACATCTCAATAAATTACCCAAGCTTCTATTCAAAACCTCTGTATGTCCATCTATCTCTAGATGGAAAATAGAACTTAACCTCTACTCAATATCCATCTTCTTCCACAAAGTTCTCCAAAAATAACCAAAAAATATGTTATCTCAGTCAGAGATAATGCTTCTAGGTAATCCATGCAATATAACAATCTCTTTGAAGAAAATCTCAGCAACATGCACAACATCTGATGTCTTATTGCATGGCATGAAATGTGCCATCTTATAAAATCTATCCACAACAATAAATATGGAACCATACCCTCTTGCTATCTTCGATAATAGAAGAATAAAATGCATAATGATGTCACTCCAAGGTTTCTTAGGAACATAAATAGGTGTATACAATATAGCATTCTGACTTACTCCTTTTGAAACTTGACAAATTCCACAACTCCTTACAAAATTTTGAACATCCTTATACATATGTGCCCAATAATACTTTTCCTTAAGAAAATTCAATATCTTATCAATTCCAAAATGTCTAGCCAATCCACTACAATTCTTTTCCTTAATCAAATTAATTCTCATGGAACTTCTTGGTATAGACAACTCAATTCTTGTAAAAAACATACCTTCTTGAATGAAATATTCCTCAAAATTATGCAGTTGTTTTGACAGATTTGGTGCTCTGTACTCTCTCCACACCTCAAAAAAATTAGGGTCAATATCATACAACTCCATCATCTCATCAAAACCAAGAACTGCAACCTTCATCTTGATCAACAAAGAACATCTTCTACTCAATGCATCTACAACTCGGTTAGTAACTCCACTCTTATGCTTGATCAAAAATGTGAAACTTTATAAATATTCAACCCATTTCATATGTCTCTGATTCAACTTATGTTGACTTCCCAAATACTACAAAGATTTATGATCAGTATACAACAAAAAATCCTTAGGAATCAACTAATGTCTCCACTTTTTCAAATCTTGAACAATAGCATAAAACTCTTGATCATACACAAGATACTTCTTTTTAGCATCATTCAACTTCTCACTAAAGAAAGGAATGGGTTTATCTTCTTGACTCAACATAGCTCCTATTGCACTACCACTTTCATCACACTCAACTTAAAATACCTTATTGAAATTAGGAATATCTAACAAAGGTAACTTGACAACCTTTTGTTTCAAAGTCTCAAAACTCTTGTTAGCTCCATGTGTCCACTTAAAATCCTTTTTATCTCCTTTGATAGTCTCATTCATAGCACTACAAATAGAACTAAAATTCTTAATTAACTTTCTATAGAAACTAGCCAAACCATAAAATGATCTTACCTTACCCACATTCTCAGGAGTTGACCACTCCAAAATTTCTTTAACCTTCTCAAGATCCATTTTCAAACCATCAGCTGAAATTAAAAATCCCAAATACACAATCTCTTCTTGCACAAAGGAACACTTCTTCAAATTAATCAATAACTTCTCCTCTTTCAATCTTTGCAACACTTGTCTAATATTCTCAAGGTGTTCTTCCTTAGTTCTACTAAATATCAAAATATCATCCAAGTAAACAATCACAAACTTACCCAAAATCCTCTTCAAAACCTCATTCATCAACCTCATGAAAGTACTAGGTGTATTTGTCAAACCAAAAGGCATAACCAACCACTCATACACACCATCTTTTGTCTTGAAAGAAGTATTCCATTCATCACCTTCTCTGATTTTGATTTGATGATACCCACTCTTCAAATGAATCTTGGTAAAATACTTTTCTCCACTCAAATAATCCATTATGTCATCCATCATTAGCATAGGAAACCTATACTTCACTATTATCTTGTTGATAGCTCTAGTATCAATACACATTCACCATTCTTCATTCTTCTTGGGTGCTAGGATAGAAGGTATAGCACATGGTCTCAAGATTTCTTTGATTAAACCTTTTTGCAACAACTCGTGCACTTGTCTATTAAGTTCTTCATTCTCACTAGGTTTTAATCTATATGGTTCTTTATTCAGAAAACTAGCTCCAAGAATTACATCCATACAATGACTTATACTTCTTATTGGTGGTAAACCATTAGGAATATCTTTTGCAACAATACCCTTATAGTCATTCTATAAGTTTTCAATTTCTATTGGCACTTAGTCTCTACCTTCTTCTATTGCTCATCAATTACTATTTTTTGTCACTTGGTCATTACTACCACAACTTGGCCTCTTAATAATTATAGAAAAATAGACTTGGTTCTTCTTCGTATCTTTTTAAAATTACTTCCCATTAACCTTGTAAATTTTCACAATAGGACAATTTATCTCATAAGGAACCTCAATCAAAGGTAAAAATGTCTTCTTTCTTCCATTTTCCCAAAGAGTATATTGATTCAATCAACCATCATGCACAACATATCTATCATACTACCAAGGTCTACCCAATAGAACATGACAACAATCCATAGGCATAATATTAGATAGAAATTCATCAAAGTAACTTCTAGTCTTGAATTTCAGAATACCTTCCTCACTTACAAATAATTTATGTTCATCCTTGATCCATAAAACATGATAGGGTCTAGGGTGTCTCAAAATTTGCAATTGCAACTTTGTAACTAGCTCCTCTGATGCCAAATTTGCTAAAATTCCACTGTCAACAATCACTTTGTAATATTCATGTTCCATCTTACATCTGGTCTTGAAATGACTTCTCCTTAGGACAAGTTCTTCATCAACTCTTTTATTGCACAAAGTTCTTCTTATATCAAATTTTCTCAATCCTTAGGACTACTTGATGAAACCTCAAGTTACTTGTGTACCGTATCATTTTGATGACTTTGTTCATTTCCATCAGAGTGTCTACACTCAAAAGATTTATGCCCTTATTTTCCACATTTGAAACAATTACAACTAAAACCATGCATAGAATAAGAATTACTTTTGCCTCAGTATGAACTAGTACCCCCTCGGTAAGAACTACCACCTTTCCACTCATTCTTTCTTTTATCTTTAGTTTTCCACACAGATTCACCCTTATCTTGCATAGAATTATCAGATCTACCACCTTCACCTTAGGATCTACCTCTATCTCTATGAAATATACCACCTCTACCACTTTGTCTTTGTTCATGCTTCTTTGTCAAGATCTCCTCAGCTTTCAAGAAATTTTGATATGCTTCTTCCACACTATCCAATTTCACAAAACTTATGTCATCTTGAATTCCAAATCTCAATACATTGAGGTACCTTGAAACTTTCTCAACCTCATCATCCACATGTCCACATCTGATGTCTAATCTATACAATTCCTCAATGTATTCCTTCACAGTCATATCCCTTTGTTTATGGTTTTGCATCTTCCTCAACAAACTAACTTGGTAATCAGCAGGGAGGAACTTCATCTTCACCTTGTCCACTATTTTCAACTAGGTTCTAATCTTTTCCTTGCCTCTTCTTTGCCTATTTGTTTTCAAATGCTCCCACCATAGTGAGGCATGACCTTTCAACATAGTGACTACAATTTTCACCTTCCTATTCTCAGGAGTGTTTTCAAACTCAAATAACTTCTCCATATCTGAGATCCAATCCAACATGACATTAGTATCCAAATTTCCATCATAAGGAATAACTTCAACATTAGGCTTTGAATGTGCCCTAGACAATACTCTCAACAATATTTCCTCATCTTGATCTTCCTCAAGTTCTGGATTAGGGTTCAGTTCCTTTGTTTCATCATCAAGATGCACTCCTCTCCTCTGGGTTATCTCCACAACATCTAATCTAGCTGAAATTTATCTTAACATGTCCACTAAGGAATCATTAATATTTCCTCTAGCTCAAACCATCTTGACTTATAGGTTCTTATAAAATCATAACCCTCTGGAAGTTATAGGTCAAATTGGTAGATCTGCCACCCTATAACCAAATCCAACTCAAGGTTATAAATGATCCAATCTCCTCAAGGAAAAACCTTAAGCTATGATACCACCTATGTGAGGAGGGACATGGAAAGCTAGGGGCAAAGGAACATGTAACTATCCAACAACCTTGTAGAGTAAACACAAGGTAAACACACAACACAACAAACAACACTAAGGAGAGAAAGAACATTGTCACTTTATTGATTCATCCAAATTCTTTTCATATATGCCCAACTGTGAGGCCTTTTGGGTTATGGCCAACAAAGATTTAAGAATATATATCTATCTTTCTACCTCTTCTAACTTCTTACTTGCTTACTTTCCCTCACTCCCTAACTACATCGAAAAAATTCTTATTTATACTTTCCAAAATAACTTACAGAAGATTCTAGATCATTACAAATAGAAGGCTGACCATAAAATGGTATGCACACATCCCAATACAAGATCCCAATGATTAAATTTATGACCTAAATTAAATACATAAGTAAGCTCCAACTGAGAACCAAACACATAAAAACTCATTCAAAGAAGAATTGAGCATCAACAAATAACAAGTTCACTCGACATAGGAAGGAACACTAAGCCAACACTAGACAAATTGGCACATATAGGAACACTTAGCCAACACTAGATAGCTTAGCACATAGGAATTCTCAACAAAGACTACAACTTGGAAATGACTGCAACTTTGCACTTATTGGCATTATGAACAAAATGAACAAGATATAAAGGCAACCTAGGATGCTCCTACATCACATTTCCTCCCAAATCTACATCAGTATATGTAGATAATGTAAAATAATTTGATCTTTTATACCATAGCCCATATTCTGATGTGAACTTCAAGTATCTAAAAATCATCTTTATGTCTACAACATGTGTCACTTTAGGTTCTTTAAATCTAGCTACAATCCCAACTTCATTAGCTATATCAGGTCTCGTGTGAGTCAATTACTATAGTCCTCCAATCATAGACATGTATCTTCTCTATGTTGCATTCAATGATTCATCCTTGCTTGAAAATTTACATCCAGTTACCATAGGGATTCCAACTAGTTTACAAATCTCCATTCCAATTTTTGTCAAGTCCTTAAGATATTTGTTTTTTGTTATAAAAATACCATCCTTGTTTTGTGTAATATGTAATCCCAAAAAGTATTTCATCTCTCCAATCATGTGTTAGAATGATTTTAGAATAATTTAGAGGGGGGTGAATAAATTATCCCTAGGTCCAATGTACCAACATAAATTTTAAACTCTTCCATAAACTTAGATCTAATCATCAATTCACTCAGTCTCTATAAGCAACATAAAACTTGTAGTCCATTGTCCAAAAGTAATCAACTTGCAAAATATAAAACTTTCAACAACATTCACATCAAATACCATTCACACAAGTATAACACCAAGATTTAACATGGAAACCCAATATTGGAAAAACCACCAGTAACACGCTACTAAATTTTCACTCTTTTGAAGTGGACTCTATGAGAAGCCAACCCTATTAAAGGTTTACAATACACATAGCTAGGTGTGACCCTATTAAAGGATTTAATCAACCTATTAAGAGTGGCTTGGTTAGAGGGATTAATAAAATTCCATTAAAATGTCACCTTGATTAAAGGGTTTACAAAATAACTATTAGGTCAACCTTGATTAAAGGATTTTGACTAATACAATGGTTAGAAAGTAACAATAGGTTCTGATCTAAAATATACAACTCACTTTGCAAATACAAATCCAATATTTGTCAACAAGTTGTCTATACTAAGGTATATGACTAGATATAGTGTTGTCATTATGGCAACAAAGTCATATAGTAGTTTGAAGTCAGGGCACTTGATGAGAAGATCAAAAATCAGCTAAGTGTTGAAAATTGGACAGTGTACAGAGTTCTTGCAGCTCAGAGCATCAGCACACGTGTGTACAGATGAATTATGGTATGCACCTTGGAAGTTAAGTTTGTTAGACTATACTTATACTAATTCTATGAGCGCATAAGTAGATATACAAAGATGTGCAAGTTCTAGTCAGATGAAGTTGCATAGCCAGTGTGTGCCAGTAGAGAAGAGAGCATGGAGCTGATAGTTAGTATTTTGGTTTGTGATTGTAATATAATATTTTTAAGGCTATGCGCCCATTGTATTTAGGTTTCCGACATATTTATATGTATAATTGTAAGCATGCTTAAGCTAATTCATTTGGTAGCATTTTTTTTAATTAGTTATAGGGATGACCTAATTATGTATTTTGTATTAGCATATAAATATAAGGTGTGCCCATTGTATTCGGTATGAAGTGGAAATAGAGTTGTGATAAGTAGATCAAAAATGTGTGAAGACACTAGAAGATGTATTAAAGATTTTCTAGAGGACAAAGCATCAGTGCATCAAAGGAACTGATCTGACAAGCAGTGTCATAGTGACAATTCATCCTGTAGATATAGTGTGTATCTGAGATCAGAAGGTTGTAGCCTTCACCACTTTGTTAAGTTTCATTGATCGATTGCAAATGTAATGGCATTGTCATATTGTCTATATTTTCCAAATGCATCGATCTCTTTGTACTTATACAAGATAATGACACGAAGAGACATGTCCTTTAAAGGGACATGTCTATTCATTAATCTTTATTAATTATTTAAATAGTAATTATTATTAATATATATAATTATTATTATATGTCTCATAATAATAATAAATATCAACTTATATTAATAATAATAAATGATGTTTATTAATATTCTCATAATATTAATTATATGTATATATAAATATCAATTATATGTATATATCACACTATGACAATAATCCACTTATATAGATATATATATATATATATATATATATATATATATATATATATATATATATATATATATATATATATATATATATATATAGTAATTATAATACATATTATTATTATTATATATATATATTGATGTGTACTTGATAATTCAATAATAATGATTTTATCTGAACGAAGCTACATTCCTTAACACTCCCTCTTAGTTAGAGAAGATAAAATCAGTATATGTTTTACATTAACTCAATAATATCAATAATTATGATCTGATTCAACATTGTAGAATGTATATCACCTTCAGTGATCGTGATTTCAACCTCACATGTTGCCTATCACTTTTAATAACTATGATCTATTTCAGCATCCTCATGATGACTATCAAAGTATGAAACTAATTTACCATGCAAGAATCCTTAATCATGATCTGTTTCAGCCATCGCATGGTCTATCATGATCAATAATTGTGATCTATTTTAGCATCACATGACAACTATCACAATGTAAGTACCGGTGATCTATTTCAATGTCACACGATGACTATCACCTTCAATATTTGTGATCTATTTCAGCGTCACATGATGACTATCACAATAGCTAGGTACCGGTGATCTATTTCAGCATCACATGATGACTATCACCTTCAGTACTATGATCTATTTCAGCATTACATGATGACTATCACAGTACGAGATCATGGTCATTTTAAGGAACTCAATCCACCATGTAATAATTCATTTATCATGATCTGTTTCAGCCTTCTCATAAGGTCTATCATGATAAAATAAAGTTATTGTAAGATCGTCACCTCACAATAACATAAAAAATACAAGTGATAATCATTTGGAAGTAATCACTTCCTCATGATATACACAGGGCCCATAAGGCATTAAATGATTTCATTAGTATATAATCAATTAAATCAAGTTTACCTTATAAGTGTTTCACCTTCAATAGTGAAACTCGCTCTCAATCAATACAATCAAGATTGTCACAAGTTGATTGAGCCAACTGCTCCCTCTGAAGCTCGAGTTCATTGACTTCTTGACCTCTCCTTTTGAAAATGTCAAACTCCCTCTGAATCTAACTCCCTCTTAAAAGAAACTAATCACAATCTATATAGACTCTTCATCTTTGAGAGATGTCTCAACTCAGTCCTTAAGGACAACATGGGTAGGCTCCTCACTTTCCAAATTAAATACAATCATCCCACTATTAATACACAACATGTTCCAGCAAGAAGATCAAATAATATAGAATTCTTTAGAGAGTGTACTTTCAAACTTCCCACATTGATATAGCAACTGACAAGTTTTCATGAATTGATAGAACTATTAACCCGAAACTCCCAGCAAGTGGCTATAATCCCTTAGCCAAATTGACATAAAAAATGGCTTCTTCATATTAGAACCTAAATGCGGTTCTTCTTCTTCTACACTTCCTTTTCATCATTGAGATCCGACTTTGCCGTCACTTCTTCCATCTTTTGGATGTGGAGATTCTCTTTGTTTCTCTTCAGGAATAAGAAGACAAAAATCTGTGCACCCGAAGTTGTGGAGTCTACTTGAATCTATTATTATATAGCCATTATAGCAATGGCTTATCGAGTTCTTACAAAACCCTAATAGCATCCTCATAGGATGAACCGACAATTCCAACACATGAATCGATGGCACCTCGAAAATAAAAATTGACCAGGATAAAAAAAAATTGATGTCATGTCCAAGATGCCAAGTCATCTTAAGATGTCCATCATCATACGGTGCAAAGTCATATTATTTATGATCCTTTTCAAAGCACTCTGAGTGCGGTGAATCATCATAGTTTGAACATGATAAGGGATAGATGGGTCACACTAAAGCACAACTCTAACATGATTTGTAGAATAAGCAACTCCCGAACAAAGTAGAGAACAAGGAACATAGAAGAGTAATCAACCAAATGAACAAACAAGATAATGATAAACATAGTCCATCATAGTAAATATATATTTTGCTGTTAATTTCTTCATTGCCCGCCAATGGCTATTGCTGTCATGGACGTGGATTCTTTCATACATTTGCAAACCTAGCTCTGATACCATGTTAAGTTTCATTGATCGATTGCAAATGTAATTGCATTGTCATATTGTCTATATTTTGCAAATGCATCGATCTCTTTGTACTTATACAAGACAATGACATGAAGAGACATGTCCTTTAAAGGGACATGTCTATTCATTAATCTTTATTAATTATTTAACTAGTAATTATTATTAATATATATAATTATTATTATATGTCTCATAATAATAATAAATATCAACTTATATTAATAATAATAAATGATGTTTATTAATATTCTCATAATATTAATTATATGTATATATAAATATCAATTATATGTATATATCACACTATGACAATAATCCACTTATATAGATTATATGGATATATATATAGTAATTATAATACATATTATTATATATATATATATATATATATATATATATATATATATATATATATATATATATATATATATATATATATATATATATATATATATATATATATATATATATATATATATATATATATATATATATATATATATATATCGATGTGTACTTGATAGTTCAATAATAATGAGTTTATCTGAATGAAGCTACATTCCTTAACACAATTGAGCAGTGAGAACTTGGATAGTGCATCCTCTCCCCTAACAAGGATGATTGTAAAAGACTCCTAACAGGGTAAAGGATCTTCTAACAAGGATCACAAAACACTAGTGCAGAATATTAGTGGGTATCAATTCCCACTGAGGTTTTTACCTATTTGGGTTTCCCCATAATCATGTTGGTGTCATGTGTTGATTTCATGTTTCATGTTTATGTGAATGTTTATTTCAGTACTTAAGCATTTAAGTTCAGAATAAAGATTAAAGGGAAAAGTTAAAATATAGTGAACACTGATTCACCGCCCCCCCCTTCAGTGTTCCCATTCCTAAAAATTGGTATCAGAGCTTTGGTCCTCAGCATAGAAGTTTAACCACTTGAGGAGACCATGGACAAAGTAGAAATGAAACATCTGAAAAGAAATCTTGAAGCTGCTCTTGAAGACTTGGACAAGTTAGAAAGAGAATCTAAAGAACTAAAGGATAAACTCAATGATGCTCAATTAGTCATCAAAAAGGTAAGGAAAGATTTGAAAGAATGCTCTACCAGTGATCTAGGGACAATGGTCAAGAAGCTGAATGAAGAAAATAAATCCTTAAAAGAACAACTTGAAGAGTTTGATGATAAGATGACTAATAATCAGAAAGTTTGTGATGAATAGATGAAAGAGAACCTTTAGCTGAATGAAGAACCGAGGCAAGAAAACATGGAAATCTTGGAGCTAAAGAATAGCAAAGAAAGCTTGGAGTCTGACTTGAAAGCAGCAAAGAATCATATTGACAAGTTACACATGAATTTTGATTTGGTAGAATCTCAGTTTTATGCAAGAAGAGACAAAGGAGACACTAGCTGTATTGGATACAATGAAGCACAAAATCAGATTGACAATATGTGAGCAAGAAAGGATTCACAAAATGACTCTACTGATGCTAAGGAGAATGAAGATCAAAGCAAAGATAATGCTGGACCACTTAAGAATGAGCGCAAGCAAGTAGAACACACTTGTTTTGCATGTAACAAGCATGGACACATTGCAAGGAACTATACAGAGGTAAGAACTTTTAATGGTTAGTATTATTCATGAAACAAGTTTGGTCATAGAGCCATGAATTGCAAGACTAGTAAGAAGAATAAGATTCAACAAGATCAGAGAAATTAGAATCAGACAAATGTAAGAAGTTCTCATAATGTTACATGCCAGATATGTAACTATAATGGTCACACAACAAAAAAATGCAGAATTGTGACTCATGTCAATGCACCAAGGAATATAAGACCTCCATTCATTTTTAACTCTTATAATAAGGCTGGACATATCTCAAGGTTTTGTAGATCAAGGATGCAAGGTCAGGGAAGCCCTAAAAAGGGTGAAGAACCAGTTTTGGATCTCGTAGGAGAAGTTAATTTTGTCAAAGCCTCAGAAGATGTGAGGATGATTTGGTCATAGAAAAAGGACACAACTAATGAGAATGTATTGGATGCATCCATAGTGGATGCACCCTCTACATCTAGATGAATGGCCCTCAGGGTCATAAAGGGAGCTAATTTACCTCTAGACCCCTATGTGGCTGGTATACTCATCCTTAGAGTATGCACCTTTGGACTTAAGCTTTTGGATTATAAAGGTACCTATGTACAAGAGCGCACATGTTGATTGTGAATAGAACTCAAGTTGCAAATTTTGAAGTTACAACCTGGTTTACACGACTTGCATTAATGATGAAATTTTCACTTTTAAGTACATAGAAAGTTATTTGATTTCTCATTGCATTCAAATTCAGAGTGATAGAGAGTAGAAAAGAGCCTTGGAAGTTGTTGTGAAGACTTGGGGATTGAAATATCAGTGTTTGTAGTGCATTTTCTCAGTTGCAGAAACCCTATCTCATTGCTTCGATTCAGAAGCCATCAGATTTTCTTGGAGTTCAGTTGGAAAGTGATTAACAAGTAAGTCATGGAAACTCCCATTGTTTATGATTTTGCTAAGAAGAAAATATATGTTTTCAAGAGGCACCCATTTAAATCAACCCTAGATGATTTAGAGGGATCTTTCTCCTACACTCCTATGGGCATTATGCATGTGGAAGACATTAGGGATTACATTTTTTGTAAGAAGGAACCAGTTGGATTTGATAGGTTAAGGGTGCACATGGATACCATGCTAAAACTTGACAAGACATTCTTGGATAAATATGTGAAATGGAATGACCACCCTATTATTGAGTATGCTATGGCATATGAATTCTATGAGATAGAATGGATAAACATCTTATTGAGAATAATTCATGATGATCTATTTTGGAGTGGTGATGTGCCAGTAAGAATCACGGGTGACTTGATTCATGAGATGATAGGCCTTTCTAGGATAGGCATTGTCCTTCCTATGGGAAAGGATGTTAGAAAGATAGTTGATCAGACTTGCAAAACTTAACAATGCATCAACAAAAAGAAAGGTTGCTAAAGTCACATCAAAGATCTTGAGAATACATGGTGTATCTCAAGCAGACCTTAACAAGGCAAGGGAAGAGAAGATTGATTTGGAAATGAAAAGCACAACAACAGAAGAAGAAAAAGAAGATCCTAAGATGAAGAAAATAAAAATTGAAAAAGATGATAGTCAGAAGGATATAACTGATGACACTCCTTCTGCACCCAAAGAAACTAGTGATTCTAATGCTCCTGCAGAGTATAAGCCAATGGTCAAAAGGAAGAAAGAAACCAGCACTATTCATCCATCCTCGTGAGCTACAAGGAGTAAGAAAAACATTCAAGCACCTCCTAAGGTAGGATTCAGACCAAGCCTTAAAGTTTTGAATGCAAGAATTGTTGATGAGGGCAGAATTGATCAAGTAGGGAAGTTCTATGAAACATACAATGAGATTGACAAATCAGAAATACATGATATGATTGTCAAACATATGATAAAGTTCAAGAAGATATTAATTGAATTAAAAATAACAATTCCTGATAAAGTATGGGAGATACTGGATACCTTGAAGAGACAAGCCACTGAAGAAGACTTCAAAATAAGGGAACAAATTCTTGATTCCACTCTTCCAATATGTTTTGTTGAAGAAAAGTCACTATTGTTGAATTTGGTGAAGCCACACTCAAGGTAAAAAATGAGAACACTACACCTCATGAACAAAGATGATGAGCTAGTCTCTAAGGAAATAGAGAAGGCCTTTGAGAAGGCATTCTTAGAACAATGCATGAAACCTATTTCTGTGCCCATCTCTCAAGTACCTAGTAAGTAAGACAAAGTAGTAGAGACTATCAAGGTACAGTCTACAGGTCCTCAGGACTTAGCACCTATATTGGAAGTACAAATAGAGTTAGATAAGTCTGTTCCCATGCCAGAATCACTCAAGGACAACACCATTATCATTGATAATGTGGAGATAGCCATGGCGGCCACTGGCATAGAATTAGATAAGTTTGAGGAAGCCTTTGTGAGCACACAAGAATCTGAGATCTTATGTAGCAACACACCTCCCACTCATCAAGAAGAGGTATTAATTGAAAATATAATAGATGAGAAAGAAGAAGATAAAGAACAAGAGAAATATGAAACTTTTGTTGATCTATCCAAGGTAAAACTAGAAGTGATGGATAACACTCCCATCACTCCCTCCTCAACATTGTTGTCAAGTTTGACACCTAAAACATCTAGTTTGGACTCATGGAGAGAAGAAGACCTGATTAAGTTCAACATCCTAGCTATGGAGAAGGAAAAGGAGAAACAAGTAATGAGAAATCCTCTCCTTGTGGAATCAGTGAACATACTGAACAGTTTGTTTCCTGTGGACATGAAAGTGAATAAGGTACACTCGGTTGATGATGTGAGTGTAGTTATCTCATAGTTCAAAAGTAATTTTTCTATCCTTGAATAATTTGCATCCAAGGTTGCAGAAGAGAAGTATCTAGAGAAGAGACTAAATGATTTTATGAGCAACTTTTTTCTAGATCTGAATTCACTCAAGACAGGACAAGCATCTTTAAAAGAATTTGTTGTTCAAGGAAGAAAATTCATTGTAGACTACATGGATCAGGATAAGCTTACTGATGCCCATTTCAAGAAAATAAAAGAAGCAGAAGCTATGATTGAGTAGGTAAAGAGTTCAGTGACAAACACATCCACTAATATAAACATGTGCAACAACATGTACCAAGGTTAGATGGACAAGATTGAAAAGGCAGAGAAAGAGATGGAAAAGATAAGGTCTAGACAAACTCAGTTGAGGAATGCTCTTGTGCCCTCACTAGACATTCTCAATTAGAATATAAAGGAAATTGATGCCACCATGATAACCTATGATCAAGGTCTAAGCACAAATTTGAAGAAGATGGAGAAGCTTCAATATGCTTTATGCACCCATCTCTAGATAGTTAACTCTTTGATCACCTTTTGGAAGGAGATCCAGAACCTCAAGATTGCATATCTAGATGTTTTTCCTTAGTGATTATGTGCAAATACATTTTTTTGATACACCTTTGTCATTAATGTCAAAGGAGGAGTTGTGTATAGAATATGGAGTATATATATGTATAGGGAGATATAAGATTATGTATAAAGAATGTATAGAAGACAAAAGTTTTTGTGTTAAGGGACAGTTAGCAACTTGGCCATATTCCTTTGTTTCCATCAATGAAAAAGGGGGAAATTGTTTTCAAGTTGTCTATATTGAGGTATATGACTAGATATAGTGTTTTCATTATGGCAATAAAGACATATAGCAGTTTGAAGTCAGCGCACCTGATGAGAAGATCAAAAATCAAATAAGTGTTGAAAAATGGACAATGTACAGAGTTCCTGCAGCTCAAAGCATCAACGCACATGTGTATGGATGAATTATGGTATGCACCCTGGAAGTTAAGTTTGTTAGACTATACTTATTCTTATTCTATGAGCACATAAGTAGCTATACAAAGATGTGAAAGTTCTAGTTAGTTGAAGTTGCACAGTTAGTGTGTGCCAACAAAGAACAGAGCATGGAGTTGACAGTTAGTATTTTGGTTTGTGATTGTAATATAATATTGTAAAGGCTATGCACCCATTGGCAATCCTGTGTCACCAAAAATATATTTGAGCTTGTTTGTGTTGCTCAGTTCCTTTTGACCAAGTTGGTTCAGTGTTGCTTGGTTTCCTTTGTTCACTGGTGTTGGTCAGTTATCTCTTTGGCACTCAGTAATTTTCCTAGTGCTCGGTGATGCTTGTCTGAAACTCGGTTGGCTTTGCTTATCGACGGGTTTCTTTTGAGTTTCTATTGAGGCTGACTTGTGCATTTATTATGGGTCATGGATTTAATGCTGATATCCATTATTGGGAAGCATGTGGACCTAGATCTGGTCATTCCTTCTACTGATTATGAATCTGAAGGCTGACTCAGTTCGGTAGCCTCTTTTATAAATGTAGTTGTTTGGTTAGAGATTTAGGAGTCAGTTTTAGATAGAGGATAGAAGATAGAAGATGATAGATTGTTGTAGATCCTCGCATGTTTGAGGACTCTTGTACTTGATTGTAATATATGGACGTAACTAGAAAGGCCTTATAGCCTGGCATGTATGAATCAATTTGAAGATAATATATGAAAGATCAACATTCTCTCTCTCACTCTGTTGTTTTATTACTTTCGCATGTTGTTGAACAGGGTGGTTTAGGTTAGGGTGTTCCATTGTTGGCCCCTCCTACCCTACCCCACCATTTATGTTAGGTGGTATTAGAGTGAGGTGACATCTGGATCTAGGTTTGTGAATCTAGATTTGAAGGTTCCTTCTTGTGAAGCCCTAATTGAATTATTGTGGAGTAGTAGATTACGATCTGACCTGCAATTACAGAGAATTTTCAAGATGGTTTTTGGGAGGAAAGATGTGGACCTAGGATTGGTAGACATGTTGAGACAACTTGCTACTAGATTAGAGGTTGTTGAAACAACCCAAAGAAGAGGAAGACATCTTGAAGATGTTAGTGATGATGAAATTGAGGTAGAATAAGGTGATGTAGAACCTGCACCTATGATGGATCAGGGTTAAGAAATATTCTTGAAGGCTTTGACAAGTCTAAAGTCTACACCACATTTTAATCCTCCTGAGTATGGTGGAAAATTGGATTCTGATGAATTGGTGGATTGGATCACTGTGATGGAAAAATATTTTGAGTATGAAAATGTACCTAAGGAAAAGAAGGTGAAAATTGCAAGCACAAAGTTGAAAATTCATGCATCCTTGTGGTGGGAACATCTGCAGCTAGACAAAAAGAGAAAAGGAAAAGACAAAATCAAGGGATGGGGTAAAATGGTGAATAAATTGAAGGGAAAGTTCTTACCTTGCGATTATTAGATTAACCTAGTTAGGCGATTGCAAAGTTTGAGGTAGAAAGATAGCTCGGTAAAGGAATATACTGAGGAATTCAATAGATTAGATATTAGATTTGGACATGATGAAGATGATGTGGAAAGAATTTCTAGATACCTAAATGGTTTGAGAGTTTCCATTCAAGAAGAAATTAGTTTGGTGAAATTGGAGAACATTGAAGAGGCTTATCAATTTGCATTAAAAGCTGAGGAGAAATTGAACAAAAGACATGAGACAAGACAAAGAAGTAGATGTGATAGATTCCCTAGAGGAAGAGGTAGATCTCATGGTGAAAATAGTAGATCTGAACTAGAAAAGACAACTCTAGATAAAGGCAAGACCGAGTGGAAAGGTGAAAGTTCATCTTGAGGTAGAGGAAATAACTACTGAGGTGGTTATAACAGAGGTGGTTTCCAAGGAACTTGTTACAATTATGGGGAAGAAGGACATAAATCATTTGAGTGTACACATGTAAGTAAGAAGGCTGGTAATAGTAGAAATGCTTTGGTGCAAGAAGAGTCACTGAATGAACCTGAGAAGGAAAATAACTTGATGGTAAGAAGAGCACTTTGGAATGAAGGTAAAAAGGAAGATCCGATAAGGAAAAGTTTGGTCAAGACTAGATGTAGAGTTTCTGATAAAGTTTGGAAGGTAATCATTGATAGTGGTAGCTCAGAAAATTTGGCTTCTGAAGAGATGGTCACAAAGTTGTAGTTGAAAAGGTTGGAACAACTGAAGCCATATCAGATTTCATGGATCAAAGATGAGCATACACTCTTGGTAAGTGAACAATGTTATTTGAATTTGAAAATTGGGAAGTTCTATGATAAGGTGGTATGTGATATCATGCCTATGGATTGTTGTCATATTTTGTTGGGTAGACCTTGGAAATATGATAGACATGCTATATGATGGAAGATTGCATAAGTATACTATTTGGGATGATGGGAAAAGACAAATCTTGTTACCTTTGATTGAAGAACCCGTTAGTAATGTTTGCACATCTGTGAAAGTTTTCTTGATGGAAGGAAGAAAGTTTGTTAAGGATTTAAAGAGAAATGATGTATGTTTTGCTATGATTCCTAACAAATTGAGTAACAAAAAAGAGAATAATGTCCCTAAGGAGATTGATAAGTTACTCACCGAGTAAAGTGAAAACATTTCTAATAATTTAATAGTGAAGTATAGGTTTCCTATACTGAGAATGGGTGATATCATGGATATTTTGACTGGAGCAAAGTATTTTACTGAGATTGATTTGAAAAGTGGGTATCATCATATCAAAATCAGAGAATGTGATGAATGGAAGACTACTTTCAAGACAAAAGAAGGTTTGTATGAGTGGTTGGTTATGCCTTTTGGTTTAACTAATGCACTGAGTACTTTTATGAGGTTGATGAATGAAGTTTTGAAGAAATTCTTGGGTAAGTTTGTGATTGTATATCTTGATGACATTCTGATATTCAGTAAGACCAAAGAAGAACATTTGTTTCATGTTAGACAAGTTTTGCAAAGAATGAAAGAAGAAAAGTTGCTGATAAATCTAAAAAAGTGTTCATTCATGAAAGAGGAGATTGTGTATTTGGGGTTTGTGATTTCATCTGATGGTTTGAAAATGGATCTTGAAAAGGTTGAAGCTATTTTGAATTGGCCTACACCTTTGGAAGCTAGTGAGATAAGATCATTTCATGGTTTGGCAAGTTTTCACTGAAAGTTCATTAGGAATTTTAGTTCAATTTGTAATGCTATGACTGAGACTATGAGAGGAGATAAAAGAGAATTCAAGTGGACACATGGAGCTGATAAAAGTTTTGAGACTCTAAAGTAGAAATTTGTTGAATTGCCTATTTTGGCATTGCCTAATTTCAATAAGGTATTTCAAGTGGAATGTGATGCAAGTGGAAGTGCAATTGGAGCTGTTGAGTCAAAAAGGTAAACCTATTGTTTTCTTTAGTGAAAAGTTGAATGATGCAAAGAGAAAATATTTTATGTATGATCAATAATTTTATGCTATTGTTCAAGCCTTGAAGAAATGGAGACATTATTTGATACCGAGTGAATTTTTGTTATATACTGATCATAAGGCTTTATAGTATTTGGGTAGTCAGAATAAGTTGAATCAAAGACATATGAAATGGGTTGAGTATTTGTAGAGTTATACATTTGTGATAAAGCATAAGAGTGGAGTCACTAACCAAGCTGGTGATGCATTAAGTAGAAGGAGACCTTTGATGACAAAGATAAAAATTGGAATTCTAGGCTTTGATGACATGAGAGATTCTTATGAATTTGATCCTAGTTTTTTTGAGCCATGGAGAAAGTGTAGATGACCTATTCAAGATCAACAAAGTAATAAATGGGATGAATATTTTATGCAAGGAGGTATGTTGTTTAAATGTATTCAATTGTGTATACTGAGAGAAGCAATATGAACTAATTTGATAAAAGAGAAACATAGTAGTGGTTTGGCTAGACATTTTAGAGTTGATAAGACATTGAATTTACTTAAGGATAAATGCTTTTGGCCAGAGTTGTATAAAGATGTTTGGAAATTTGTGAAAAGTTGTGGAGTTTGTCAAGTTGCAAAAGGAGTTAGTTAGAATATTGGATTGTATACACCGATTGTTGTACCTGAGAAACCTTGGATTTACATTAGTATGGATTTTGTTCTTGGTTGTGGATAGATTTTCTAAAATGGCACATTTTATACCTTGTAGAAAGACATTAGATGTAGTACATGTAGCAAATATTTTCTTTAAGGAAATTGCCAGATTGAATGGATTAACAAGGAGTATTATCTCTGACCAAGACAGTAAATTTGTTGGATAATTTTGGAAGACCCTTTGGAAAAAGTTGGGTATCGAGTTGAAATATAGTTCTACATTTCACCCACAAACTGATGGATAGATAGAAGTTGTTTATAGAAGCTTGGGAAATCTTTTGAGATGTTTAGTTGGAGACACATCGAGTAATTGGGATTCTGTGTTGGCACAAGAAGAGTTTTCATACAATAATTCAGTGAATAGGAGTACTAGGAAAACACCTTTTGAGATTGTAAATGGCATACAACTAAGAGGTATATCTAATTTGAGAGACATTGTTGATGAAATAAAAATACTTGTATTGAAGGAGTAAAATTTGTTGAGTACATGAAGACATTGCATGAAGATGTGAAGCCTAAGTTGGAAAAAAGTAATCATAAATACAAAGATAGAGTTGATAGATAAAGAAGACATAAGACTTTTGATGTTGGTGATGAAGTGATGGTTCATTTGAAGAAAGGCACATTTCCTGTTGGAACATATGGGAAGTTGAAGATGAAGGAGTTTGGAGCTTGCAAGATTTTGAGAAAATTTGATAGTGGAAATGCTTATGAAGTTGAGTTACCTGATGACATGGATATATCACCTATATTCAACATTGCTAATATGTATAAATTTCATGAACTTGAAGAAGACATGACAGTACTGACGGATTATCCTAAGAAGTAGAATGAATAAGTTGAGCATATTTTGGAGGAAACAATTGGTAGAAGTACAAGAGGAAAACAATACATGGAATATCTAGTAAAGTGGAAGAATAGACCGATTGAAGATAGTTCATAGATTTCATAGTTTGAGTTAGATGCAGCTCAAATCATACCTACTAAATGATTCAAAGAATCATTTTCAAATAACCCCAGGTGTTTGATGCATGAGCATATTGGGTCCTTGGCAATCTTGTGTCACCAAAAACATATTTGAGTTTGTTTGTGTTACTTGGTTCCTGCTTTGACCGAGTTGGTTTGGTGTTGCTTAGTTTCCTTTATTCACTAGTGTTGGTCAATTATCTCTTTGGCACTTGGTAATTTACCTAGCGCTCGGTGATGCTTGTTTGACACTTAGTTGGATTTTCTTATCGATGAGTTTCTTTTGAGTTTTTGTTTAGGCCAACTTGTGCATTTATTATGGGTCATGGATTTAATGCTGGTATCCATTATTGTGAAGCATGTGGACATAGATATGGTCATCCCTTCCATTGATTGTGGATCTGAAGGCTGAATCATTTTGGTATCCTCTTGTATAAATTTAGTTGTTTGGTTAGAGTTTAGGAGTCAATTTTGGATAGAGGATAGAAGAGAGAAGATTGAGAGATTGTTGCAAATCCTTACATGTTTGAGGACTTCTATACTTGATTATAATATCTAGCCATACTAGGAAGGCCTTACAGCCTGGCATGTATGAATCAATTTGAAGATAATATATGAAAGATCAACATTCTCTCTCTCACTCTATTGTTTTATTGCTTTCGGGTGTTGTTGAGAAGGGTGGTTTAGGTTAGGGTGTACCATTTTTGGCCCCTCCTTCCCTACCCCCCCTTTGTGTCAAATCCATCTGTGTATCAAATCTTTATTAATATCCTTATCTTCATTCAGATTCTCAACCAAGTATTAGCTCCCTCTTGGATAGATTTCACTCTTTATTTGTTCATTAGTTTACTAAATCTCTCCCTTATTCAATCTTTCCCTCTTTTATTTTCTCTCAAGTTTACTAAATCTCTCCCTCTTGACATCAGTGCCAAAGGCATTCATCTTCACCATGTAGACTCCATGTTATTTCTTTAAATTTTATTACTCCCTCTGTCATCTTGCTTATGACTGATCTACATATTTTACTTTAATTTTCACAACTCTAGGAAACTCCTTAAGTGTGACCTCCTTTGCATCAATTTGTCAAATATTATGATTTATACCATTTGATGCAATGCTCCTATATGTTACTAGGTAGCATCAGTTAGGGGGAATCACCCCTAATTTACCTCTAAGGTATCATGAGCATATTTAGATAATGCCTTAGTGAATATATTTGCTAAATGTTCCTTTGTATTGACATAGTCCAATCTCACTTCTTTGTCTTGAACTAGCTCTCTCAAGTAATGATATACTTGATAGCAATATGCTTAGTCTTAGTGTGCATTACAGGCTTCTTTGATATATTAATACCATTGGTAACAACTAGCTCAATGATTTCCTCCATACCTTTTAAAAGTTGCTTAATTCACACTAAATTTGAACAATTCATTGTTGCTGCTACATATTCAACTTTTGTTGTAGATTGGTGTAATGCCCAAATAAACTGGACAAAAACACAACTACAAATTTTTTTTTAAAAAAACAACTGTGACAAATAACTAGGTAAATCAAGATTCATGCCTAATGGTGCGATTCTCTGAAAAATGGAACTCGCTTGGGCGGGTCACCAAAACACTTAGATACCCTAACCATTGTTAGACCGATCAATTTAGTTTTCTAAAGTCTATATAAATAATTTTTTATTTTTTTTTTAATAAATAATAAAATTGGGTGTTCCAAGAATAAAATTGCATGAGAAATGGAAGACGAAAAGGGAATGACTAAGATCCTTCATGACTATACAAACTCATTGATATTAATTAAACCTATAACTATTACAATAATTATTTTATTAACCAACAAAAGAAGAATATAATAATAATGAACTAGATACTTTAATAAATTATTTAAATCCAATTACACTAATTATGAAAATACAACTTTTCATAGAAGGAAACTAAACACTATACCAAGACCACATTAGATTTCCTCTACAATAATAAATCTAAGTGAGCACTACACATAATTATTTAATAATTCAATTACGAGGAAAAACATTAATCTAAGGAAATAAAAATTAAAGTTTTATAAATAAATTCTTACTTTTAATACTGTACGTTAAGGTATAGAAATAATTATTGGTAAGTGACAATTACCACATTAAAACCTATACTAACAATATCGTTAATACTTTCCTAAAATAAAATATATTCCCAACCTATACTATATCTCTATCCCGTGAATTATTATAATAAATGAAACAATTGAAATAAAAGGCCGGCATCCTAACCCTAATATGAAATTAGGGTTGGGGAAAGCAATAAAACCATCAGAAAACCCTAAAAACTCATTGGTTTCATTATTTACTTTTCTTCCGCTCACACTGCTCTCACTGAGGAGTTGTAGATCTAGAGTTTGCTATGGGTAGCCTTGCCAATTTGATGGCATTGCTACCATAGAACTTTATCTCCTACAACAACATAAGGACTAGATCTATGTTATTGCATTAATTCCTCTTGATACAGGAAGAGAGGAAAGTACTGGGCATACAGGGAAGGGTTAAAAAACACAGGGAAGGGTTAAAAACCCTGATGAAGAAGTCCACCCAGTCTATGATGATTATGATGCTAATTTACAGATTTGTTTGATAGGCATATGAAGAGCGAGATGGGCCACTTTGATGCCCATTCCCACTTAGGAATTTTTTTACAAAAATAGTCTAGGACTAGAGTTTTCTTTCAATGTTTTCGATAATGCATCACTCTGTTCAATACTTGCAGTACCATTTAGTTTTATGCACTTAAGAAATTTCTAAAAGAAAATTAAGAATAGCTTGCTATTCTCCTGTGGCTGCTCTAAGTACTACCTTAGATTCAACCCCTTGTATAAATGACTTATTGGTAGGAAGCACGCCATCTACTGGCTGGGGCTTCAGACCTACAATGCCTAGCCTGGGCATCAATGGCTTCTTATGAAGCCTAAATTTATTTAATTACTGATTTTTCTTTATGTGAACTATTTATCGGAGCTTGTTTCAAACATACTTAGCCGCCCAAGTAAACTTATCAGTTTAACATATATTAATTTATTTTTGATTTAGTATCGCAATGTAATAGTATCTCTACATATATTTAACATATAATGGACTGGTCTAATGGTAGTAGTATCTCTGCATACAACCAGCCTACATTAATGGCTCTTAATTTAGCCAATGCATAATGTATTTTCTGCATGGGAAGTCGCTCTGCAGATGCCGGTCACTGTATTGAGGAACCAAACCATGTGCAATAGCGAGAGGTTATGATTAGGTCAATTTGTTTTCTTTGAAGAAATTTTAGTTATTCTATTAGCATTAAAGTACTTACAGAACTATAAGTTTTTGTTAAAATGAAATCTGGTTAAATTAGTTTGTGTCAAAGGAATGAAGGCACATTTGGCGATATTAACAGTTTATTCATGTTAACACCAATGCTTGTTTTCAATAAAAATTATATATATATATATATATATGTATATATATATATATATATATAGATATATATATACATATAGATATATATATATATATATATATACATATACACACACACACACACACATATATGTATGTATATATATGTGTGTGTATATATAAATATAAT
>BSBK01010190.1:0-106024 GCA_027943335.1 Chamaecyparis obtusa | reverse complement strand
AAATCATATTGAAACTAGATGTAGATGACAAATGGAGAAACCCTGGCTCAACGAGATATACAGAACAATAAAAAGACCACAAGAGATCAAAATAAATCTCTTGAGCATTAAGCAAATCAGATGACAAGTTACAATTAATGAGTATTAATTTTACCTCAATTCATTATTTTTTGCAAATAGGAAATATACTATTACAAACATATATGTATGTTGTATAGTTAGAAAACATGTCAGGTTTTTGAAATCCGGACAAACTATACATGCAGTTTGAAAAGAAAATTATTATAAAACACAATTTAACAAACACAAATCAAAATAAATGGAGAAACCTAGACGAACTAGGTATATAGAGAAAATGGACAAACCATACTTGAGCCAGATATACATAACAAAAAGAAGTGCAGTTGTAGCTTTACTAGATTTAGACACCAATTACCAACATTACTCATACTTGTGACACTCTATGTTCATAAACCTATATGTAGGCTATTGGAAATACCCCTTGAGATCTCCAAAAGCTTAAAAACTAGAGAAAGTCAAACCAACCTTCATCGAAATTAGAAGGAAAAACACGAGATATTAAAAAATGGAGAAACCCTGGATGAACTACATATACAAAGAAAATGGAGAAAATAACAAAAAGTCACAAACACCTAATGAATTAATAGATCAAATGAAGTACCAAGACGTTGTATTTCCAATAACATCCCCATAATTACCTCAATGTATTTCCACACAAAAACTATGCCTTTGAAACATTTAAATAATGCTTTCAAGTTTCATGTGATTAGAATATGCCAAGCCACTCGTAAGAAATTACAAAACAAAAATATTCACTACCTCGCCCATTGTTTGCATTTATCTAAATAGTATTATTCAAAATTTGATATTGACAAGAAACACTATGAGGAATGGTTTGTTTATATGCCACCTTCATTGTATGTTGTTGTAGTAAAGCTTTGAGATTTGGTTAGTACTATTAAAGCACTTCTTGATTTGAATTATTAAATTAGTGTGTTGTGTATAGGCATTTAGGTAATTTACAATATATAACACACAATTGCATTAGTTCAATGCTCCTACATCTAAGACAACAATGTGATTTTGGTAGTCACAAGCCCCTCAAGTGTGAACCAAGTACTTCGTGTTATTGTGCATTTCCACCACAAAGGCAAAGCCTACCAAAAATATAGACAAAGGGACACACAACCTCTCTAATTCCTAAACATTTAATGCTTGCACGATATTTTTTGATAGATTATAAATGAGCTACTACTCGTTGGTTATTGTAATTTTTTTAATTTTTTGCTTATTAAAGTGTACAAATTCAAATTTTATCCTTGCTCTTTCCCCTCACAACCAATAGAAATGTAGATAACTTGTTTGTTTAAGAATTTTAAAATACGCACAAATTTATAAACTATAGCACATTCATATATGTTTTAGAAATTTCTCAAACACTATTCACCAAATTAAATCTAGTTTGCATCAAACTAATTCAATAATATACTTATGGTTTCTCCATTTGTTGTGTATGTCTACAATTTCACCTAGCATTTCTTCATTTATAGAGATATCTTCTACTTTTCCTTCCAATTTTAGTGAAGTTTGGTTTTTCTTTCTTTGGTTTTCCAGGATTGTGAAGGTTTCACGACCCATATTCAATAGGCTACACAAAGCTCTGACAACATCAAAACTTACATGTATGAGAAATTTGTTTGCTAGAAACTCCTTGTACAAAGAAAATGGAGAAATTTTATAGAACCTAGTAGTTACTAGTCATTTAATAAGAATTAGAAAAGGTCATCAACATATAATGCATTGAGAGATATAGTAAAGCATGCAAAAATTATTTTGCCAATAACATTTTGTAAATTACTTGAATGCATTTGCACAACACAATAATTTAACAATGACCCACTCCTAGCTAATATGTCTTGTGTATATTAGATTTTTAATAACACTTGCTATAAGTTCTTTAGGAAAAATATATTTTATATGTCTAAACAAATCCTTCAAACTAAAATCACTCACATTACCTCTATGCTACTGTATCATGGACATCGACACGATTTTTCAAGTCAGAAGCATCTATTGTCAAAACTAATTTTAGGTATTAAAAATACCATAATAGATTTTTACATGTCTAAGTACTTTGATTAAATTATATGCATGCTACTGTCCATTGCTCATCGTCAATTTATAATTTTTTTGGCCAATTAAAGTATACAATTTCTAGTTTCCTCCTTGTTCTTACCACCAACAACCAATGGAAACATATATAACTAATTTTAAAAAATATTTTAAAATATTGACAAGCTTACTAATTTTGGTGAAGGTTGGTTTTGCTTTCTCTACTTTTGCAAGATCTCAAACACTTCACAAAGTCTATTTGACGTGCTATGCAAAGGTTTGTAAATGCCAAAGCTTATGGGTATGAGAAATTTGTTTGCTAAAATATTTCTCTTCTTATGATGTTTGCACTATTAGATAATATATGTAAAGGCTTTCGATTTTGTTGCCTTTGCTATCAGTTATTCATACAATATGCATATTATAAATGTTCATTTCTCTAATTCTTTTAAACACCAACAAATCATCACTTTGTCATGGCAAAATGTGAATTGTTTTGGTTTTCTATACAACTTATAAATGTGTACAATATAATAGATAATGCTTTATATGACTATATCCCAATCATGTTGTTTGAATGTTAGGAAGAATTTTTCCAAGTTCCATGTCATTAGATTCCTCCAGACTAGTCACAAGAAATTAGAAAACCTTATTGCTTACTACTTTTCTCATTGTCTACATGCCCTAGTTACATGTCCACAACCATCGAATTTTTTGTTCCTTGAATAAATAATACAAATGCCACATGTAATTATTGTAGTTTGATCATATTCTAGTTATACTATACTATAGCATAAAACATGACATGGTATGCTGAATTAAATATGAAATGGCTAGTAAGTTACAAATAATTGTTAAAAACATGTACTACAAAAAATTCAAGAACAAAACTACCATATGAAGTGTAATACCCTACCATATATGCTTTCATTTCAGTTTACATGTAGCTAGACATTTTTAGGACCTTGCTATGTATGCTATAGTATTCATTATGTTTTCATGATACATCAACATTGTTAGGAATATTGTTTATATTGCTTCATGAAAATGTTTTAACGATGTTTACATTCATGTTTATGGAATATGATGATCATGTAGCTAATTTTGTTTCACTGATGTACTAACTCATGTAACTATGCTTATGTTAGTACTTTATGTTGATTATGTTTGACGTGCTTGTATGATGAGGGACAAAGTCATAGTTACTCACTTGTGAGGTCCATACAATGTCTCGATCCTCTTCATTGTTTTTTATTATGATGTGTATGTAAGTACAAATGCTCACCTTTGCAATGTAGGGGTGTAGGTACTAGGCATTGTGATGCAGTCAAGGATGGTGGATCCAATGAAGGACAGTCCAAACCTTGTAGCCAATAGAATTACATAGCGGAATACTCAACACAATAGATAACACAACAATTATTTCAAGTAATTTGCATTAACATGCTCAGCTGTAAGGTTTGGACTGTCCTTCATTGGATCCACCATCCTTGATTGCATCAGGTGGTATCAGAGTGAAGTTTATTCTTGTTGGAGCTGATAGTTGATCTTGTGGAGTGAAGGTTGACCTAGCAAGGTTGATCTTGAGAAGTTGATCATGTTGGAGCAGAGATTGTGCGTAATCTAGATTACAAATCTGGAGCACTGAACTTGTGGATCTTGCCCTAGTTATTTGTTCAAGGTGGTAGGTTGAGATCTGACTTGTACACAACTTGGAGATTGCCACAAGGTGGTCGGTGAGGGTTATTGCAGAGGGTTTTTTGCATATCTTTAAGGATGCCTCCGAGAAGATTGGACCCTAGAGCTATTGCAGATCTTTGTGATGCTGTAGAATCAAAGATTTCTGATAAAGTCAGATCGGATGTCAGATCTGAGATAGAATTGATGAAGAATGACATGGTCACCGAGATCATGAGAGCTATTGCTGGTGTACCTCAAAATGTTGGTATTGAGGATGGCTATGAGGAAGCTGCTGAAGAATTTGAAACTGTTGGATCTAGTGGTGATGAACAGAGGAACAGATCTGGTGAAGATAGAACTGCTCAGTTGCATAGATCTGGAGCTCGGTTTAGTAGCAGTTACCGAATGGAAGTTTCTACTTTCTCTGGTACTTTGAAGCCCAACAATCTGATTGATTGGATTGGTGAAGTTTAAGATTTCTTTGAGCTGGAAGAAATTGAAGATCCTCTTCAGGTGCGATTAGCACAGACAAAGTTGAAAGGACATGCTGCTCTTTGGTGGAAAGAAATACAAAGAGATAGAGAAGATGAAGGTGAAAAAAGATCAATCGATGGAGGTTGATGGTGACTAAGTTGAAAGCTAAGTTCATACCTTCTGACTATGAGCTTGAATTTTATAAGAAGTTGCAGAATCTGAAATAGAAGGATTTGTCTGTTGAAGATTATACCAAGGAGTTCTACAAACTTACTATTCGGTCTGGACACTGAGAGCTTGGTAAGGATAAGGTAGCTCGGTATGTGAATGGTCTAAGATTCAATATTCAGGATGAGCTTGGTATGTTGAAGATTGATTCTGTTGAAGATGCTTATCAGTATGCTTTGAAGGCAGAAGATAAGTTGAAGAGGAAACAACATAGTAATCCCCGAGGGAAGGAAAAGATTGATCACTCGTTGAAGGATAAACCGAATGATGCAGAAGATGAATAGAAACCTGTGGAACCAAAGAAGAAGACAGGTAGAGTTATCTTTAAGGGTACTTTCTATAACTATGGAGAGGAAGGACACTGTTCTTTTGAGTTTACATAGAAGAAGGTTGACCGATGAACTGCTGTGATGAATGAGAACATTCAAAATGAACCTGAATCAGAGAACTTGCTACTTTGGTGAACATTGCTCGGTGCAAAGGAGGAACCTTTTTAGAGGAGTAACTTGTTTAGAACCCGATGCAAGTCTGAAGGTAAACTCTATGATGTTATTGTTGATAGTGGTAGTACTGATAACCTTGTTGTTAAGGACATGGTTCAGAAACTTGGTTTGAATAGAATGAAGCATCCTTGTCCTTATAGTATTGGTTGGTTACAAGATGTTCATGCTTTGGAAGTAAGAGAACAATGCTTCATTGATGTTCAGATTGGCCAGTACAAGGATCTTGTGTTATGTGACATTGTGAAGAAAAAATAGTTGTGATATATTGCTCGGTAGACCTTGGCAATATGATTGCAGAGCTATGTATGACTGTGTAAGAAATGTGTTTACTGTTGAAAAGGATGACATGAAGTTTTCCCTAATGCCTTAGATGGATACAACACTCGGTAGGAGAAGCCTAAGTATTGGTAGCTGAGTTGAGATTGTGGATCCAAAGAAAATGAATGATTAGTTTGGAGAACCAACCTGTATATTGTCAAGAAAAGACTTGAAGAGATAGAGGAAACTGAAGTGGAAGAATTTGCAAACAGAAAAGGTGGAGGATTTGTATGTGAAGAACTAGTTCGGGATTTACGTACTAAATCCTGGAAGATGTTCTTCTCACATATGAACATCTTTTGGAACCTGGGGTGTCTGATGCAGGGGCATCCAAGGTTAAGGTAGGGTCATTCTTTGTCCTCGGTGAAACTGCACGGGGTGTTTGTATTTTGGCCGGTGTTACTCGATTGCAGCCTTGATCGATAGCCTCAGTCATTGAAGGAAGCTCGATCACTGAAGGAACTTAGTAGTCTCTGGTGCTTGGTGAAAGTGTTACTCAGTCATGCCTGCAGTGCTCAGTCAACACTGGTGCTCGGTGATGCCTGCCATGCTCGATTAATTCACTGTTGCTCGGTAGTTCTGGCTTACCGACTGGAGTTCTATGTGATTTGTTGAGTCGAATCAATGCATCTATTGTTACAGACCGACATGCTGAATTAAATGTTTGTATACAATTGTAAGCCGACTTATATGGCATTTAATTATTTGTTTGGGGAGTTAATGGTTTCATCCAGCCGACTTATGGCTGATGACTAGTATTTATAGGATGTTTAGGTAGATGCTTAGAGACAGATAGGAGGAAGAGAAGGTATAAGTTTGTAACTTGAAGGCTTAGCGAATCAGATTTAAGGTTCTGAAAGTTGAAGTTGGCAAAGTCGTGGAAAAGATCTTGCATGATCTTGCAGATCAGATTGATATTTGATAGTTGTTTGTAGCAGAGCTAGTGGTTTGCACACTTGGAAACAAGGAGATTGCTTGGAGGCTTGCGATCTCAAGTTTAGATCTGCCTTAGAGTTTCCATCAGCTTCTGATTGTCTTCAGAGTTGAACTAGCTAAGATTGTATTGGATATGTTTGTGGATCTTGCAGAATTATTTCTATTTGTAATTAGCTCTAACCCGGAAGGCCTTATAGTCGGGCATGTTAATGCAAATTACTTGAAACAATTGTTGTGTTATCTGTTGTGTTGAGTATTCCACCGTGTAATTCTGTTGGCTACAAGGTTTGGACTGTCCTTCATTGGATCCACCATCCTTGACTTCACTTGAATTAGTAGGTCTAAGCATACCTATATCTATATCTCAATGGTGGAAGAGGGGAGGTAGCATCAAGGCCCAAAATTTAACTAAACTTAAACCATTGTCCTACGCAAGGACAATTATCTTGTTATCCTACCCTAATGGGTTTATCAAGGGGATAAGTATCTAATCACCCTAGTTTGAGCATGTGGTTTTGGCTTGATAGTTTTGTCAGTTTTATCTCGCCTTGTGGATACACACACACACACATTAGTACATATTGATGCATTTAGATGTTAATATTAAATTATAACCTAAGCATTATTGTGAGTAATACATTTATGAATTTCTGGATTCGATTGTGTGCATATTTTTAGCATCGTAAATGTAATGTTTCGGATCACACTCTGTGATCCATCATCAGGATAGAGAAAGTGCCAGGAAGAATAGTAAAAATGCAAACAAGGCCTCACCCAAGAGAAATATGAAGGGAAAGGGGGACAGATGACACGCTAACCAATGAACAAAAAACCAAGAACACATGGAGCTTAAAAATTAATATTAAAGCAAATATAAAAAATAAAAATAGCAAAGTTATATATATATATATATATATATATATATATATATATATATATATATATATATATATATAAAGAAATAGGCAATTAAAAAACTAAGTGAAAAGAAGAATAAAAAATATAAAATATAAAAAAAAGATAAAAAAGATACGAAAAAAAACCGTAAAGAAACAGAGAATATATATATAATGCTGTTAATTATTGTGAGTATTAAGATTTATTGTGAAAATAGTAGTATAGTAATTAATATACAATATCCTAATTTATTAGATATAACATTTAATGTTGATATGGTCATTATTAAATTAAGGATAATTATATCCTTATGTATATATAAATATTTATATTACTAAAAATAATATTAAGAAAAAAAATTAAATAATATTTAAAAGATATTCTCCATAATGGTGATTTATAAGTTATTGATGTTTTAATCATCAAATATTAATGTTTATTATTATTTATGAATATTTAATTGTGAAAGTAAAAGATAATATTAAATATCATTATTATATTAATAATTATGAATATTTATAGAATTTCTATTTATTGCAAAATCTTTGTGTTTTTGGAAATGGAAAGTATTTGTTTCAAAGAAATTTGATTTTTGGGAATTTCTATCTTGAAGTTTTGTCTTTTTTATTTTTGAAGTTTTTGTAGATATTGGGGAAAAGATTCATCTTGTTTCTTAATTCAATATAAATTATTATAGATTTTAATTTATGGGTATTTTTATTTGCAAAATCTATATTTCTAATTGTGAAGGAAATAATTGTCATTGAGAAATTTGATTTGAAAAATTCAATTTTAAAAATCTGATCTTTTGATTTTTTGAATTTTTGGGAGAATTTTTTAAGAAGCTCTTGTTTCTTAATTTTGTTATAAGGGGGATATATGTGGTCATTTGAAGGAGTTCTTCTTGGGGGTGAAGTTTTGATTTTTTTACAGAAGGTTTTCATTTTTGTTGAAGAAGAATTGGTGATCTTTTTTCATCGTCTTTGGTTTAATCATTACAATTGAAGTAAGCAATCAAACTCTTGATTTTATGAATACTTATTGATTCGTAATGCTTTTGTTTAAAAAATATGATTGACATTTGTATGATTGTGTTTTGCTTTATTTCACACGCTTATCCAATTCTTTGTTTATTCATTGTTATTATGTCTATATTTATTGGCTTTGGTTGCAAGGGATTTTGGCTTTTAAAAAAAAAAAATATTCAATGTTACATTTAACCTTATTTTTCCCACACATACATAGATTATATGTGTCTTTTCTTATGGAAAATGCTAAGGCATGGAAAACATGTATAGAATTTAAAAGGCCGCGTTTTACCTTTTATTTTCTATGCATATACTTCTTGAATTGCTAGTCCTTACCTGTGTATACCCTAGGAAAGTATTATTTTGGTTGAGAGTTAGTTTCATCTCTTGTTACTACATTTTGGTATGGAAATCTTGTACATTTACTGCATTAGAACCATGTTATGTGGTCTTTGGTTTGTTGATCATAAAACATATAATTTTTCATTTTATCCCAATGAAAACCTTGCTTAAATGTTGAGCTAGTACATGTTTAAAATTTGTGTTTGGAATGAGGGAGTTGTAGTGTTATTCTACCTTTTCATTGTCATTTACCATGCTTTTTGGTAGAGTTTGATACTTGTTTTTAATCTGCAATTTGTATGGAGATTTTGCAATGATATTATTGTGCATAAGAGTCTTGTTTTTGTTGTTTTCTTCCATTAAAATCTATATTTTTTACCTTTATTTACTTGTTGTCTACAGTTAATTTAAGTAATGAAAGATATATATGTAGATTGCAAAGTTAATTAAATTATTATATATTTATCTGATTTTCAACATGATTTGAAGTTTATACTATATGTAATCAATAATGTTATAATTTTGTCTTTATTTTAAACTCTGGCATTTTGTATGATGGTGCATGTATTAATAATTTGGAATATTTGTATTGTTATTTGGATTATCTTGTGTGGCATTGAAATTGTACTTATTGTTCAAATGATATAGCTATTGTTCATAAAGTTTTACAAAATCTATATCAACCTTATAAAATAATTGCTTAGTGGTTGTGTTATTTGGAGACATTATAAATAGTAAATGTTCTAAATATGACAATAAAACACTATTAAAAGAGAGGTTGTAACAAGAGAAGCATGTTCTAATTTTATCCTATGTTTGTAGCTTCTATAGTAACTTGTCACCTTATTATTTTTTATTAAGGTAAAAACATGTTTTGAAGGGGCCCCAAAACCCTTTACAATACTGGAACTTAGGATAAAACTATAGGAGATCCAGGAAAACAGTAGTCCAGCCAAAACATAAGCCCAGACGCCACAAGAAACAATCAAACCAAGAAAAGGAAGGAAACCCAAACAACTAAACAAGAACACTGCATGAGGATAACCAACGAAAACCTCAGTCCAAAGAGGTAATCAGCAAGGCTAAGTCCCCTTTTTGTGAGATCTAAGGGTCATATCAAATGAAGAAGAGGATGTCACCTTATTGTTATATAACCCTTTTTGTTTCCTTATTCATCTTTATTACCTCGTGGTTGTGTTCTTCCTGTTTGATGACCCTATAGATTATTTGAAGTATGGATATCATGATTAGATTATTTCCTTGTGAATTTCATTATATTTTTGGTTTGTGATGATATTCATGTTATGAGATTGTATTGCTATGAAATTTGTGTAATATGGATTATGGTGTTGGGCTTTTTTTTCATGATGCCAAAGGCTCGAGTATTGTCTTGATGTTGTATTTTAGCCTTATGTATGTATTGTCATTGGGTTGTATGAAATTAATTTTTATTCATTGGTTTATCACTGTTTATAAGGAGATTGCTTTTGGGGTATCATGAAGCTTTTGATGGCCTAGTATGTTTTAATGTTAGCCCTGCTATTATTACATTTCATTTGCATAATCCTTTGTAATATGCTTACTTGGTGCATCATAGTTACTTATGAATTGATGTCTTATGAGGGACTTGTTTATTCCATTTGGTACCTGAATGATGGTATGGATCCTGATGTTATTATGGGTTTGAAAATATGAAACATGTTAATTTGGCAATTGGAATACGCCTAGGAACCTAGAAGTGTTCCTACGAGATTCCTATCAATATGGGTATAAGATGACTTTATTGATGTCCATGTAGAGGTTGGAAAAATGTGGATCCTATTATTGATTTTGATATTTTATTCATTATGCTCCAAACTTTTCTTTTGTGGTTTCATTGGATATGATGAACCTATAAAATTTTCTTTAATGGTTATACGATTTTTTATGTGCTTTAGTTTTCAGTTTGGAGCATTAGAAGAGGTTATCTAGTTACATTGTAGGGGAGTATCTTGCAATGAGGCTTTGGGGCCCTAAAGAGGCCAGTCCAGGGTAACCCATTATAGGTTGTTAAAAAGTGATAACATAATAATATAAGTAAGGGATAACATTAAAAATATTAGTATGCATGCCTCACCCATTCCTTGAGTGCTAGTATAGGCTAAGGATGGGAATGAGATTATGCATCTCCATCTATGGGATGTAGTGAGTTGGAATGATCAGACTTCCTTGTCCACACAAAATGATTGTATGGTTTCACATGAGTCTCATTTGAGGGTATGGGGTCAAGAGAGACTAGTCTAGGGTAACTCAAGTTGGAGGTCATATGATGACACTCTCCCTAAACATAGCTTATCTTTCCTCCATAGGTGTTGAGGTTTCCTTTGATATTTGATAGTTGTGATTTGACTTTGTTTTGACAGTATTGTGTTACATTGCATCTTTCAAATTTACTTGCCATCCCCTTCCTTGTTTTGGATGTATGTGTGTGTGGGGCCTAGTGTCTATCTCCTCAGGGTGGTGGGGTGGGCCTCTAGGTTCCATGTGGTGAAGTGGTAGTGATTCTTCTTCCATGAAGGTTTGGTGGTCTTATTCATGTTCATGGTGATTCTTGGTTGTTGTCTTCATACTCTTGCTACTTGGAGATGTTTCATCATATTGTATCATGTTATGTATATTTGTATCATTGTACTCTTTGATGTATTAAGACATGTCATGCAAATGATGTAACTGTACTTCTGAACATATAATTGTATTCACATTGATTATGCACTTATAAACATGTAATAAGTATATGTGATTTGGATAGATGACCTTGATGTAATAGTTATGATCATGTAACAAATGGATTAAATTAGAATGAGTTATACTTATATTTCCTTTTTTCTATAATCATGTAATATTATTGTCATGTGAAAGGAAAGAATTAATTTTTTTTAAATTGGTGCTCTAAAATAAACTTAGAAATAGAATATAATGATGTTGCTCATTATTATTTATATGTAATTCTTTTGGTTTTAGTAAGATAAAATGTTTTATCATTTTGTTGCTTAGGTAGTGACATTAGTTGACCCTAGAGGACGTAGGTTATAAATTGGATTGATCTTTCCTTAATGTTTTAATCGTTTGAATATAATTTACTTAATTCCTCATTTATTAGTTGTAAATGAAATCATAATGTTTTGTATATTTGTATTAAATTTTTTTTCCATGACATTATGTTAGTTAGAGGTCATCCTCACGAGTTCCATGGTGCGGCGTTACATGAAGAGTTCAAATGTGCAAACTAACTATTGCTCATATCATTTTTGCATTATTTTCATAGCATTTTTGTAGTTTGCTTTGTAATGGAGCATGAAGAAAAAGGAAATCTTTTCATAGCATGCATTGCATGCACTTATAAGTGTTTTGAAATACATGGTAGACACTATGACAAAGGTTGCTTTTGTTAGCTTGTTGAGCTTTTTTCAAAGTTATGCTTGGTGATTTTGTAGAAATACTAGCAAAATTTATACTTAAACATTTTATGTATCTTTAAACATCATAGACTCTATTCATAATCTATAAAAAGAAATTGTGTATTGTGTTTGTTGCAACGTATTCCTCCAGTGATTATTTCAGATTTCATGACATCCCATCATGACCATATATTGTTGCAAGGTCTAGATAGAGAAGGATGCAAAGTGCAATTATGTGCTACCAAAAAAAACTTGAATTTCAACAAGGCTACGAAAAGTTTGTTGATTATTATAGTGTTGAGATGGGAGATGTACTAGAGTGTTTATGTGCATATCAAAATTATGTTACAAGGTTCAGATTTTTAACAAAACTAGTTATCTAGTAAATCTAAATGCAAATGTCAATACAAATGCAGATAGTTTTTCTAAGAAACCCAACAACTTAAGTCAACCAATGTACAATGAGCTATTGATTGTTAATGGAAATTGTAAGCATAATTTAATTAAGCCGATAGGCTTTATGTGGGAGCTTTGCTCTCGAAAATGCATTTTTCCTGCCGAATAGTTGTCAGCCCTCTTCCCGGATAGTTTCTTTTCCAGTTATAAAAAATACTTAAATTTTTCTTCCCTCTTTTTTCGTTGGAAATTAGCAAAAATCGATTTGAAATAGTAAGTTACCTTGTTTTAAATATTTCTTTTGATTTATCTTTTCCATTATAGAAATTTAAATTGTTACATATAATTTCAGACTGATTTTATTAGTACTTGTTGGTGGGCTAAGTACTATTGTATCACTTTTTGGTTTTTTAGTGTTAACTAGTGATTAAATGAAACTCTTTCTGCCAATAAGAATTTATTATATTTTACATTTTGTCATAAATTTAGATTTTGTAAAGTTTAAATGCAATATTTTTAAGTTTATAATTTACAAAAATTATTTCTCTATCATTTGATTGGCTAGATCAAATGAGGTCTTATACACGAAAATTTAGGAATATGAAATGTGAACAATTTCCACTTTTTTAGCCATATTGCATTATTTAAATTATTGATATTTTTATTATGCTTATTATCATAAATTAAATTAAATTTTATTTTTATATAATATAAATATTAAATATATATATATAAATATTAAATATATATATATATATATATATATATATATATATATATATATATATATATATATATATATATATATATATATATATATATATATATATATATATATATATATATATATATATATATATATATATATATTGGTTTGTAACAGTTTTAGAATATATTAATAAGAAATAAAAGAGTACACAGAGATATATGCCAGGAGGCTTACAATTGGGCCTTCAAACGACCAAGCAAAACCATAGAGGAAGAAGAAGGGAAGGAGAAAAGAGCATCTCCCAAGAGCCCAAGTAAATGAGCCAGAAAGAAGAAGGGCAGATAGACAACCAACTCTGCCATCATAACTTATAAAAGGAAGAGGAAAGAAGAACATGTCGTAAACAAAAGGAAGGCAGACAGTAAAAGAGGCAAAAAAGGAGAGGCCGGGATCCCATTAAGCAACATGTTGCTTCCCCTGTCACTCGCCATGCTTCATCTAGGGGATATAAATATTAAATATATTAATAATGTAAATAACAAACTAACACGTATTTGTTAGCTTGTAAAATTGTATTCCAAATAAATTAAGCTTATTTTATACTTTACAAAATAATTTAAATTAACATTAAAATTAAATAAAATTAAATACAATTTATAATTTATATTATTAAAATAATTATAATTAAAACTAAAATAACCTATTGCTACATCTATAATTATATAAACTAATATAATTATTATCATATAGCTCTATAATTTTTTTCTATTGCATATAATTTAAACTGTTTAGTACAAAAAGTAACGGATCAGAGTACTTAACGTATTACAAAATTTCTCAGTACTATTGAGTATAACATTCGATTACATAAGAGACTTAATAAAGTAGAATTGCAAAAGAGAAACAACTACTAGTTCAAGAGGGACTGTCCTCCTCTTCTTCCTCTTCATCATTAGTGTTTGGGGAGACAGAGTTGTATCCCAGCACTCTGTAGTCTCTATCACTTGTGTTCCTCATTTCTCTATGTAGATTTTCATGCTTCAACTGCTGGATAAACTCCTTAAGGGTGTACTCGAATTCATCCTTCTCTTTCATTGTAGTATATCCATATGCTACCTCTGATTTCTCCATGGTAGCCTTCCCATCTCTCAACACCTGCAAGAACTTGCTCTCCTTCACCTTTAAGATCACCGTGACCTGCATGGAAATATCAGAATAGATGAGTCTCTTGGGAGACTCAGTAAGGTTCCTGTTCTTACCTGCAAGTACATCATTATTCCGAGCCTTCCAGATGAACCATAAAACAACAAGGAAAGCAAAGACCAAAAAGAGTTACATAATTTGCTGCAGTTGATAGTACCAGAGATAACATTCAGTGCATTAAAATGGGTCTTGTATGACAGTCCAAATATATTCCAGATTTCAAAAGCAAATAAGCACTCAAAGAAAACATGGGTGACAGATTCAGGTTGTCTACACACAGAACAGATATTAGGTTCTCCCCCTGGTTTCTTAAATGGCAACTTGTGCAGGAAAAGTTTCCACATAAAACAAGAGATCTTTGGTTCAACAGGTTTGGCCCACAACATATTAAAGCATTTCATCCATTCCAAGTCCTGAATTTCCAGGCCCCACTTACGGTTAACATGAGTAAATATGTCATTCTTATTGGTCAGCAACTGGCAAAAATATTTGGACTTGCCAAGGTGGAGAGGGGTACTGTCAGGCCAACACAATTGGAATTTACAGCAGGACTCAGTGCAACAACCTTTAATGGGACCAAGGGAGTTAAGGGCTTCTCTAAGGACATAATATGTTCTCTAATGGGACTGAGGTAAGTTGAACTGGGATTCCAACCACTCCCAAGAAAGAATTTTACCCTGCTGGAGGATATCACCAAATGTTGCAATACTAAGCCCTGCCCATTTCTTTACTGAACAACCCTGCAACAGAGCAAGCTTTTTATCTCCATGACTCAAGTTCCACCAAATAGATTTGAGCCTGCATATATTCCCAGTGCTCTCAATTGGCTTCTTGTTGATCAAGTACCCCTTAACATACTACCAAGCCTTCCAGATGCTCTTGAAAACACTAGATCCTTGAACAACTATATTGGCATCTACAGTGAGAGAATCAGTAAAATAGAGGTTCTACCATCCTCTCAGCCTGCTACAGTGTGCCATCTGCAGATTGTTTCTAATCAACACTTTCTAGGGCTCTTCCCCTTCCCCTGCCTTAGCTATCCACTTAACAGCCAAGGTAATGCCTTGAGATTTGAGGTCCTTTAGGCCTAGACCTCCCCAAGATCTACCTCTTGAGCACCACTCCCAGGAAACCACATGAAATCTTTTATTCCCTCTGCCATCCGACCATAAAAAGTCTCTGATAACCTTTTGGATAGAACTGAACTGCATTTGGTTGAAGAGCCACATGGAAGAGAAGTAGATAGGATAGGAAGAGAGGATCTTCTGGCAAACCTGAAATGTACCAGGGAAGGATAGAAGGTTACTATCCCATTTAGAAAGCTTTCTGTTAATCCTCTCAAAGACCCATTCCCACATCGGATTGAGATTAGGAGAAACAGAGAAAGGGATGCCCAAGTATCTGACTAAGTGGTTTGGCCCACCCCAAGCAAACTCAAATTTACTCCACCAATCAAGCGGATTTAGATCCCAACCCAACATAACAGACTTGGATAAAGAGATCTTACTGCCAGAGGCTTGGCAAAAAAATCAAGTTTGTTCATCAGGAGTCTCATATTAGACTCTTCAAGGAGAAGAAGGATGGAGGTGTCATCAACAAACTGGACATTGGAGACCTCCTAATTATTGGGGAGAAGGACACCTTTCACTTTAGGGGAGAGGGAATCATCTCTAAGGAGGTAGTGCAAAGAGTCTACTGCGATAACAAACAAGGAGGGGGCCAGAGGGCAACCCTGTCCGATAGACCTGGAGAGACTGAAAAATTCTGACCTGACACCATTGATTTCAACTGCAGCCATTGCACCATAAAGTAGTGTTGATACCATTTTGCAGAAGCGGGAGGGAAAACCAAGAGCTTCCAACATCATCATGATGAACCTCCATTCAATCCTATCATATGCCTTATCATAATCTATAAGAAGCATGGCACAATTTTGACCTATAACTTTTGCCTAGTTCATGGTCTCCCAATAGGTGATAAGATTCTCTAGGATATATCTCCCCTTGACAAATCCAGTTTGGGTGCTATTAATCACTGAGGGGAGAAGCTTCTCAATCCTCACTGCAAGAACCTTGGCTAAGATCTTGTAGACAACATTCAGTAAAGTAATGGGTCTCCAGTTTTTGATTAGAAGTCTATCACCCTCCTTCGGAATGAGTTTAATGAGTCCAACATTTAACTTAGGTCCCAGTGTCCTTGCCTCAATAGCTTCCTCATAGACATGTAGACGTATAGGTACAATCCAATTTATGTTGGATTTGTAAAATTCAACTGGTAGCCCATTTGGTCCCGGAGCTTTATCATTAGCCATTCTATTGATGGCTATTTTGATTTCCTCTTCTGATAAATCCATATCCAAAAGCTTAGCTTCCTCCTCACTAACCTTCTTAGGGATGATGGATCTAACCTTGTCTCTGGCATCCTCCATGGAGGGGTCAGAGTCTGTAGAGGTAAAGAGTTCCTGGTAGAAAGAGGAGAAGGCACTAAGGATCTCCTATTGAGAAGATACCACATAGTCCCGAACTCTAATACTAGCAATTCTATCTCTTGCTTCGTTCTTTTGAAGAGTTTGAAAAAAGAATTTAGAGCCTCTATCTCCCAAATTAATCCAATTGATCCTGGCTCTGATTCTGGCTCCTCTAGACTTAACCAATTGAAGTCTTCTGAGAGAATCTCTGCAAGATATAACATTTTCTAGGAGTGTTTCAGAATCCAGATTATCTTGGATCTGATATTCTGCCTCCTGCAGAGACTCCACCAGTTTGTATTCCATCATTCTAGAATCTTTAACCTTTTTAATACCAACAACTTTGAGCAAACCCTGCCAAGATTTAGTGGTTTGATTCCATTTGTTAATATCAGAGTCATGATGGGCAATCTTCTCATTGTACCAAGCAATGATCTTGACCGCTACTTGGACATCATCATCCCTAAGAAGGGAAGTGTTTAGGGCAAAACCTTGCTTAGGGGGGTTATCAAAAGCTTGTTCCCCAATGAGTTGGATGGAAGAAAAAATGGGATGGTGGTCTAACAGGGTGAAGGGTATTACTTTCACCCAATTGTTGTCAGTGTAGGGTTGACAGCTGAACCACAATTTTTTAAGGTAGAATCTATCCAATATGGAGTAAATTCTCCTCTCTCCTCTTTGAAAGTTAGACCATGTGTACCAGATGCCTTTTGATTCATTCTTTTTCCTTGCAAGGGCTGCTAGGGGGTCAAACAGGTTAAGCTTGTTGACCATTCTACACTAGAAGAGAGGCTCATTGCCTTTCCACTCAAATTTGAGACCTCCCAATTTGCCTTTCCACACCTCAATATCAATGATTTTATATATATATCATCCCTTTCATTTTAAATGACTAGCTTACCCTCTAGAAACTATTAACAACTAAGAAAATGCCCTTAATTTCCTCCATGCTAACATGGCTCCTTCAATCTTTGCCTTTACTTCCTACCATTAACCACTTCAAACAAATAAAACTAAAGACATGAACTTGATGCTTTGCATCGTGTTAGTGGTGCATTCTCTTGGAAGTCTGATTTTAATTTAAAAAAAAGTAAAATAAAATAAAAATAAAAATATAGAAACCTTAAAATGTTAGAGACAACTGATCTTACGTAAGACAAACACCTCTATGAGACTTTTAAGCAGTTTGCCGGACCTTTGGAGCGACTGTATTTGACGGAGGACGACGGTAAGGTACGTTTTTGGGCATTAAGATGTCTCTTCTGATTTTTATTGTGTTTGCTTTCATGAGGTTTCAAATTTTTAGCAGCAGGTATATTGTTTGCAGCATTTTGAGGATGTTTGTTTAGGATTTTACTTGAAATTGTGCACTTAGATTTATCTCAATAGAATCTTAGCTGTTCACCTTTTCTCCGTGCTCGAATTTGAATTTTCGATGAAGAATTGTAGGGTTTGGGTTTTAGGGTTTATGTTATGTATTTGTTTTGGGGCTTCTGTGATTTGTTGTAACAACTGCGAGTTGTGTTAAATGAAGCTTTTTGCAGTAACGGGCTCTAGGTACGCCCTTTTGTCGCGTTTAGTATTTTTGTTGCTTTGGAGTAAATGCTGTCGAAAATGGAGTTTTTAATGGCAGTCATTATAACTAGTTACCTACAAGTTCAGCATAAAGACGAAGCCTCGGAGAAACGGACATATTTTCTATTATGGATAATGATTTGGAGTTAATTTTATCGGGGTGTCAGATGAGGAGGAATGCGAACAATCTATGTAGCGAAAACTGAGAAAAAAGAAAATATTTCCATTGACAACGATACGTCTGTGACTATATTCATGACCAATGCTCTACAAAACAGTGAAGTTGGTTTATCCGTGGACTACATTAATTTTGCAGGGGATTGCAACAGCTTTTATCAGTGTGAATGTTACTTTACAAGTGCAATGATTGTCAGAGTTACTTCCTTAACAGCCTCATACTGGAGATGCACTTATCCTTTTTGGTGAGAATTTATGTCTACAAGAAAAATGACCCAAGTTTTTAGGGCATTGTATGCGTCAGAGTTACTTCTTTAATGGTCTCATTTGGAGGCTCATTCCTGATTTTTGGGTTCCTGTTGTAAGATAATTGCCAATGTAAATGTTGAACAAATTACAAGAATTTTGTAAACAAAGTGGCATACCTCTTGTTGAGGACTTAGTTTTGCCATAATTGCTTACCATCTTTTTTTATGACTCTCTCTATCAGTCTTTGAGCACAATTGCATATATTAATCAATGTATCAGATAATCAACAATCTTAACTGAATGCCGATACCTTTAGATTTAGTATAAAGGTTTGCATCTGAAGAAATACTGTATTGCTCAAAGCAGTTTTCACTTGCAGCTAAATACCAGGAACGAATCCATCTCTCGGCATCTTTAGAAATGTTGTAGTAAATGAGATTTTACTTATCGGGTACATTGTCCTGGGCTCAGGGTGTCATAATGATGGCCTTATCTCATCTACATTGCAGCAAGTTTCCTCATCTTCAAAAATACATGTTAGAAAATCAGGAAATCTGATAGCCTACATAATATAATGTGGATGAAGTTAAGAACTCTATGAGAACATCTTAATTGCAGAATGGTCGAGATAACAAATGTAGCTAATTTCATATTCTGTTAATGGTTATTTTAATCAGCAAGTTCTTATTGCTTTGTTTTCTGCTGTATAAACACGGCCAAAAGGGAACTAGAAAACAAAAAAATGACAAGTAACCAATAGCATGTTCTTACAGGCTATTTGATTTACTGAGCTGGTGTTTTCTAAAAGTTAAAAGCAAAACCCTAGGCCATAAACCTAAAAGTCCTAAATCCTTATGAACATAAGTGCTCGTTATATAAAGTACAAAGGTCAAACCTTTCTGTTCATAACTCTACTTTCTTATGCATCATTTTATGGATGAGAGGGATGCAAACGGATTGCTGTTCTTGTATGGTTGTCCACATCTCCAGGTGATTTTATATATGATGATGAGGGCTTTTGATGTCTTTGAGATTAGGTCTATTGAATCCAGCAAAGTGTGTACAGTAGTTTGAATCCTCTGCAGAAACTGTGATTTAGAGGGAGGTAAGTGCAGCCTGTGGAAATATGAGTTACACAACTGCATTATCACAACGTGATATGAAAATGGATGGGTATTGTTAGCCTTTTAAAAAACATCCATCTAACTGCAACTTTGTGCAATTATCTTTTGTATATAATTGGGATAGGTAGAGTGGTCAGGGAATGATATCTATGACTATTCTTACACCATTTTATTATTTATATGAATGCAATCATCTTCAATTCATTTTAGTATATAAACGTGGTGTTTAGGATGGGCAGGGAATAATGCACTGTTTTCTGAACATCTATCGGAATGTTGTTTTGTTCAATTTACTACTGTGTATGGTTGGGACATATAGGATGGTCAGGGAATAGTATTCTGTATTGAGAAATCTATCTGAATGAAACTGTTTTGAATTTACTTTTAGATGCTGATGTTTTGGGTCTAATTTGTAGACCCTACATAAGGGATAAAGATCCAATTTACACTTGAAGCGAGGTCTAGAGGTTAGATCCAAAACATTGGTACAGAAAGGTGGATTGAATGCACTTGCATCCTGATAGATGTTCAGAAGATGAGAATCTGAAACAAAATTGGATGCATAATGTTATCTCACGGTTGTAGCTTAATTTTGCTGCTTTTTCTCTAAGTGTTCTGGGATTACCCTTAACTTTGATTTGTTCCTCAATGTATGGAATTTATATGTTTTAAATTTTTTTCTTACTGTTTTGAGCTTTTAGTAACATTAATTTTTGGTATATGGACAAGCATGTAGGATATTGCTTGCCAACATTTCCATCCATTAAAGTAAGAATTCTTTATCTCAAGCTACCTATCATCTACTGAATAAAGTAATTTACTGGATCATTCAGTAGAAACCAGAAACAGCAATATTTTATTTTATAAGAATAAGGCTGCATTTGAGAATCATACTGAAAAATGGTTACTACTATAGTTTTGTACTATGCACAGAGAAGGGTGAATGTGTGGAGGTAAAATTCTGAGAAAATTATAAGGCAGCCATTTCATTCATTGAATTGAATTAATCATACATTTTTTTGATGTTTTTGTAGGTGTTTTGGACCAACTGCTCTCTGAAACAATTCCAATGTTCTTATCAAGAATTTTCAGAAGGTCACTTTTGGCTGCAGTCAATTCTGAAGCAGCTGCAGCAACAACTTCCACTATAACTGCCCGCAATCCACTTGAGGAATTTTTCGAGGCAGATAGAAGCTTGGATGATGAAAAACCCAATGTCTACGGTGATTATTATCTGTCTATTTTTATTTTTTAGTTTGAAAATTGTTAGAAGATTTCCATTTTGTATCTGCTTTGGCTCTCTTTAATGGTGTCAGAATTTGTATCATGTCCCCAAATTGTGGTATACCTGATTCTGCCCAAAGTAACAATACGACAACATAATTTGTTTACAAATGCTATTCTATAATTAAATCATATAATATCTATAGAACTTTTAAAGTAAATGAGCAATTAAGTTAAATAGCATCACATACTTAAATCTGTAACTTCATTTCCAATAAGCAACCATAGTAGGGATTGGAGAGGAGAGCACTTAGGGCACTTGGAACATTTGCCGCAATTAAGCCCAAGGGCATGATATAGTGTTCTATAATTAAATCATATAATGTCTATTGAACTTTTAAAGTACATAAGCAATTAAGTTAAATAGGACCACATACTTAAATCTATAACTTCATTTCCAGTAAGCAACCATAGTAGGGATTGAAGAAGAGAGCACAATAGGGTGCCCAGAACATTCGCCACAACTAAGCCCAAGGGCATGATATAACACCCCTTGGCCCACAAGTGGCAAGAACTCTCGTCCATCCAAAATTGGGGTGGTCTACTTAGATGGGGAACTTGTCTCTGGTCTCCCAATCATGTTTCCTTACGAACCCATACATGATTGCTACCATTCCTTAGTTTCATTTTAACGACCAACCATTGCAGGGATTGGAGAGGAATGCACGATAGGGCGCTTGGAACATTCATTTCAACTAAGCCCAAGGGCGTGATATAATACCCCTTAGCCCTAAAGTGGCAGGAACTCTTGTCCATCCAACATTGGGGTGGCCTACTTAGAAGGGAAACTCGTCTCTGCTCTCACAATCATGTTTCTTTACTAATCTGTATATGATTGCTACCATTCCTTAGTTTCACTTTCAACAACCAACCATTGTAGGGTTGGAGAGTAACACATGATAGGGCACCTTGAACATTCGCTGCAACTAAGCCCAAGGTTGCGATATAACACCCCTTGGCCCACGAGTGGCAGAAACTCTTGTCCATCCAACATAGGGGTGGCCTACTTAGATGGGGAACCCGTATCTACTCTCCCATTCATGTTTTCTCACTAACCCTTACATTATTTGTGGGAGAATTAACAAATTAATCAATAATAAAAGAATCTAGATAGATTAGCCATTCTCCTTATTAACTAGATCAAAATATATAAGACATTATATATTAAACAACATCATCACATTGCCTACCACAATGCTTATTAGATCACAGGATTCTTGTTCTCTGAATGCAGGTTACTTATCTCAGATGTGATCTCTGTCCATTTGCATATTCTACCTTTCAAATCTGCTGAATAATATATTCATATGTCTTCTGCAGTAAGCTTCCTCTAATTCGTATGACGTTCCCTTCCCTTTTTTCCTTCCACTTTATGTTTTTAAATACCTTCTTCATGCCTCTTCACAAGAGAGGCGATTCTTCACAAAGGTCGGCCCTATGATTAGTGGCCCTTATTTATAAGAGGCCGGCCTCAAAACAATATGATTTTAATTTGTATTAAACACCAAACAGGTCGGCCATTATAACAAGTACAGAAATGTAAAATTTATTCTTTTAATGTAAGGCATCATACTCCTTGGAGGTGGGCCTTAAAACAGATTTAGTCTGATTTTATTTATAATACTTTGTTTCCTCAAGCATATAACAATCGTTATTTATTTTTATTACGCTGAAGGCATTCTTTATTTGAAGTTCATGACCTACTTTTTCACATCAACGGTTTACAGCTAAACATATCCAATGCGCGACCGTTGCATGAATCTTGACCGTCTATTTCTCAGTTCTGTTTTCCACCCGCTGTTTTTCTCTCACCGTAAAGTTGGACCTGGATGTTGCAATACTTGGGCAATGCAATACAGCTCCAGGAATATGAGAATAGTGTACTAATGTGGACTCCAGATGCTCTGTTGGACAATTAAGTTATCCGGAAGACCAGGCTGTAAATTGGACTCCCATGATATTTTTTTATTTTAATAGTTAGCTGCATTGTAAAAACCTTTGGCATCCATTTTGAATGCTGCTTAATGGAAAGCTTGTGCACGACTCACTAGAAGCCTCTTCAAAATATAATTTTATCCTACTTTGGGATAAAATATTACTATTTTTTTCTCCTAATTGTGCTGCCTTCTAGGGTGTTACGAAAAGTAGATGGTAGAATACTTTCTGATCTATTAACAAAGATCAAACGATCTATATATACAAGAAGAAGAACGATGTTTCCTTAGGAAACGATCGTCTAGAATAGAAACATTCTATTCTAGCAACAGCTAACTAAATATTAGAAACATTCTATTCTAGCTACAACTAACTAAATATTAGAAACATTCTAATATTTATACTAAGATACAATATTGAGCATTAATACAATATGATTCTAAATTATTCTAATACCCCCCCTTAATGCTCAATCTATTAACTACACCAATAGACCCCCTGAATTTTACAAACTTGTTAGGACCCAGGGGTTTGGTGAAAATATCTGCTGGCTGCTCTGAGGTAGGAACATATAGCAACTGAACAGATCCATCTTCTACCAATTGCCGAATGTAATGACAATGGAGTTCTATGTGTTTGGTGCATTCATGGAAGACTGGATTTTTGGCAAGTTTGACTACACCCTGATTGTCTGAAAACAAAGGAGTCGGACCTGCTTGAGGTAGTTGCATATCTGCAAGCATCTGACGAAGCCAAACTGCCTCACAAGCTACCTTGACAGCTCCTCTATATTTTGCTTCTGTCGAAGAGAGAGCCCTCGCCTGTTGCTTCTTACTGGTCCAAGTGACCGCACCTGATCCTAAACTGAACACATATCCAGAGGTAGATTTTCTATCGTCAACGGAGCCAGCCCAATTAGAATCTGTGAACCCATTGAGTTGAGGAGCAACACTCCGAGTGTAAAGAAGACCATAATCCAAGGTACCTTGTACATAGCGCAGAACACGCTTCGCTGCAACCCAATGATCAACCTTGGGGTTTGTCATGAATCGGGAGATGTAGCTGACTGCAAAGCTGAGATTAGGTCTAGTAGCAGTGATATAGATGAGACTACCCACTAGTTGCCTGAAGAGGGTTTCATCTACAGGAGGAGAATCAGATTGTGTGGACAATTTAAGACCAGTCTCCATAGGAGTGGAGGCTGGTTTGCAATCCTGTGTTCGAAACTTGTCAAGCAAGCTTCTGGCATACTTAGACTGAGAAAGAAAAATGCTACTGTCAGTTTGCCAAACCTCAATAGCCAAACAATAATGAAGTAGTCCGAGATCTGTCATATCAAAAGTGCTGCACAAATCCTGTTTGACTTCGGAAATCAAATGTTCTGAACTCCCAGTAATGATTAAGTCGTCCACATAGATAACAAGAAAGAGAATATCATTACCAGAGTGTTTGATATACAAATTACTGTCTGAAGGACCACGCTGAAATCCACGAGCAACCAAGTTTTGATCAATTTTTATGTACCATGCTCGAGGGGCCTGTTTAAGACCATAGAGGGCTTTCCGGAGTCTACATACTTTGGGTTCTGAACTGACAACCTTGAAACCAGGAGGCTGCATCATGTAGACTTCTTCCTGCAATTCTCCATTTAGAAAGGCACTCTTCACATCCATCTGGTGAACTTTCCAACCATACTGAGCTGTAATGGCAAGGAGAAGGCGAATAGTACTCATCTTGGCTGTAGGAGCAAAAGTCTCCTCATAGTCAATGCCTTATCGCTGGGTGAATCCTCGAGCAACTAATTTGGCTTTATATTTGTCTAAGGTACCGTCTGCATGATATTTGACCTTATAGATCCATTTACAGCTAATGGGTTTCTTCCCTGGAGGAAGATCTAAAAGAACCCAGGTATGATTCTTTTGAAGACTTTGGAACTCAACATCCATTGCCTGTTCCCATTCTGGAATTCCTTTGGCCTCTGCATATGTTTGAGGCTCAGAGATACTGTGGATGTTAGCCATGAGAGCAACATTAACTGTGTTATGCTGAATGCTCTTATTTCTGGAGGTTCTACCCTCAATGAGTTCATCAGGACGAAGATCACTGATTGTCTTAGCCCACCATTTAGGCTGAAGAGAAGAGGGGCCAATATTAGATGCAGAAGGAATAACTGGATGAGGAAGCAGATCAGGATTAGGAGCAAGAATGGCATTGTTCGGAGGGAGCTCAGGCGGTGCATTAGAATCAGCTTGCTCATCAGATGAATCACATGAAATAGGAAGACCCAAGTCGGAGGTCTCTGAAGGTTGAGTCTCAAAATGCTGCGGGGAGGAAGAGAGCTGAAATGGTCCTAGTTCCTCATCAAACACAACATCACGACTAAAGATTAAACGATCAGTGTTTACATCAATCAGTTTGTAGGCCTTATGAGTGTCACTGTACCCTGTAAACATAAGCTTTTGACTCTTGGAATCCAACTTAGTGCGCTTGGCATCAGGAATCCATACATATGCTAGAGAGCCAAGAACTTTTAAATGGTTGATCCTAGGTTTGCGACCAGACCATGCTTCCTCATGAGTCTTATGTTTAACTGCATAAGTGGGTGATCGATTAAGAAGATAAACTGCTGTGAATATTGCTTCTGCCCAATATTTTTTAGGTATGTTTCTATGTTCCAGCATAGCCCTAGCCATCTCTGTAATGGTACGATTTCGCCGCTCTACAACACCATTTTGCTGAGGGGTGTGTGGTGTGGTAAACTGACACTTGATGCCATGAGTAGCGCAGAAGGTAGAAAAAACAGAAGAATAGAACCCCCCCCATTATCAGACCTAAGAGTAAGAATAGAAGAACCAGACTCTTTTTCTACTAAGGCCTTAAATGTCTGAAATATAGGAAATGCATTTGATTTTTTCTTAAGAAAATATAACCACATTTTGCGACTGAAATCATCAACAAATAGTAAGAAATACCTGTACCCAGTAATAGAAGTAGTATTCATAGGACCACATATATCGGTGTGAACTAGCTGGAGTACCTTAGATGCTTGCCATGAGTCACCATCTTTGAACGGTGTCTTGTGTTGCTTCCCTGCCTGGCAAGCTCCGCAAACTTGATGATTTTGGGTCTGAATATCCGGTAGGCCATGTACTAGATTGTCCCGAACAAGTTGTGCAAGATACTGAATATTCAGGTGACCATATCGCTGATGCCAGAGACTGCTGATAGCAAAAGATTTTGCTATGAAGGCACGCTCAAGAGAATCGCCTGAGTCCACAAGCCTATAAAGACCATGATCCTCAAGGCCAATAGCAAGTGTAGTGCGAGAAGTACGATCAACAATCGAGCACTTATGTGGACTAAAAACAACATCTAGCTGAGGAGAGTGCCTCATAATCTGACTAACTGAAAGAAGATTATGGTTCATGCCAGGAACATAACACACATTGAGGAACATGAGTTTTCTTCCTCTGGACTGTATCTAAACATTGCCCTTGCCGATAACATTGTACTCTTCACCACCGCCAAAGATAACTGAGTCAGTGTAGGGAGAGAACTCAACAAACTAGTCACGCCTGTGAGTGAAATGATGAGAGGCACCAGAATCTATGTACTAGGCAGAAGATTTCACATGATCTGCAGGTATTTTGGCCATAACGGCATGAAAGGCAAATTCTTTTTGCTCTGAGTGTTTAGGAGCATTAGCTTGCTTTTTAATGGAGACTGACTTCTGAGGCTATTGATACAGATGCTCATAGCATGTTTGCTAAAAAAACGTGAATATCTCAGAGGACACAAACTTTGAGGTAAAAAATTGGAAGACCCAGAAAAAACAGAGAAGCACCCAGAAGAGTGCTCGAAAAACCCAGAAGAAATATGCTGTCAAAAATTGGATTCGCTGGCTCGAAAATCGAAGCACAAAAATCGAGGCACCCAAAAAAATTTGATGACAACCCATTTGAGATCTCGGAAAACCTAGAAAGAATATGCTATCAAAATTTGGATTTGTGGGCTCGAAAATCAAGGCACGAAAATTGAGGCACCCAGAAAAAACGGACAACCCAGTTGAGCTCTCGAAAAACCCACCAAGAATAAACCCTAGATGTGAGCAGCAGCAGATCCCACAATGTGGGAATAGACAGAAATTAATTCAAAAAATTTGAGCAAATAATTTCGAAAGAAATTATAAATTTTTTTGAAAAAATTTAAAGAAATGGCTCTGATACCATGTTACGAAAAGTAGATGGTAGAATACTTTCTGATCTATTAACAAAGATCAAACGATCTATATATACAAGAAGAAGAACGATGTTTCCTTAGGAAACGATCGTCTAGAATAGAAACATTCTATTCTAGCAACAGCTAACTAAATATTAGAAACATTCTATTCTAGCTACAGCTAACTAAATATTAGAAACATTCTAATATTTATACTAAGATACAATATTGAGCATTAATACAATATGATTCTAAATTATTCTAATATAGGGTTCCTTTGTATGCTTCATTGAAACCACCCGTGGCCACGACTTGTTTGACAGGATGCCCAAAAGAAGTTTCCTGTCATGGACTGCACTTATAACAGGATATACACAAATGAAAAAGCTTTAGAAACATTCAAGCAAATGCAATTGGCTGGTGTAAAGCCAGAGTCCACAACCTTTGCCAGCATCCTCCTTGCCTATGCCAAAATGGGAGCTTTCGAACAGGGTATGGACATCCATCAAAGCATAAAGGATAGAGTAGTTTTGTCAGATGTTGTTGCAACTGCTTTGGTAGGCATGTATGCAAAATGTGGAAGCATGGAGAAGGCACATGAACTGGTTGACAAAATGTCGCAAAGAGATGTCATCTCATGGAATGCAATGGTTGCAGGATATGCACAAAATGGATTTGTTGAAAGTCTTTAAAACCAGTCAAGAAAATGCAATTGGATGGCGTAAGGCCACATTCTATAAGCTATACTGGCATCCCCCTGCCTGTGCCAAAATGGGAGCTTCGGAACAGTGCATGGATATTCATCAAAGCATAAAGGAGAGAGGAATGCTGTCAGATGTCATAGTTGCAACTGCCCTGCTGGACATGAATGCAAATTGAGGAAGCACAAACGGCATGGGAATTATTTGTCATGATGCCTCAAAGAAATGTGTTCTCATAGACTGCAATGGTCGCAGGCTACTCGCAAAATGGATTGGATGAAAAGGCTCTAGAAACTTTCAGGAAATACAATTGTCAGGTGTGAAGTCAAATTCCACAACCTGTACCAGCATCCTCCCTGCCTGTGCCTCATTACAGGGGATGAACCAGTGGACTTTGTTGTGGAAAGCAATATCCTGCTTTCCAAGATCAAGGAAATGTGTAGTAAAAGTAATACTTAACCATAAAATGTAAGGATTGTATAAATACATGATTAAGCGTACAGATAAGATAGATAGGTGAAATGTAACTTTTATATATGTAATCATGTGTCTACTCCATTCAATGTAACACTTCTTTTGCCTATTGTAATAAAGCGTATATTTGTTCACAACAAAGATGATGAATGTAAGTTTGCATCTACAAGCGTGTATCAAAAAAATGTTTAGTAATTACAATTTTTTAGCTCAAAATCAAAGCATAGTATAAATGCATGAGGTAATAGACAACTAACATAGACAAGGAAAATGCAAACATTTGTATATGAAAGCATATGTCTATTCCTTTCAATGTAACACATATTTCGTCTAAAATTGTGCCAGGCATATTTGTTCACAATGCTTGTGATAGTATGTGTGAGTTTTCATCTTGAAGAGTATATTGAAAAGAAAAAATTGTAAACAAAATGAACGTATTCATTACAGTGTATGCAGATTTCAAACATTCTTCTCTTTACATTACAAATTCCAAACTCTTAAGCACTATTTGTTGTGCACAAGTTCATTATTCCTTAAAATTTTCCAAAAAATGATGATTTCCAAGGCCACTGTGAGGGATATGGAGAGGAGAGGGAGAGAGTGGAGATGGAAGAAATAAATATATAAAGAAGAGAGAATGAGAGAGGGAGAGAGTGGAGATGGAAGATATACGTATATAAAGAAGAGAAAATGAGAGAGGGAGAGATATAAAGATAAAGATAGAGGTAAAGTGATAGATAGAGAGAGGTAGAGAGGGGGAGATATATAGGGATAGAGAGGGATGGAGAGATAACAAGATAGAGATAGAGGAAGAGATGGTGGAAGAAATATGGAGATGGAGAGATTTTAAGGTATAGGAAGGGGGTGATGGACAGAGAAGGATGGATAGAGAGAGGGAGATGTGTCTAGATATGGAGGGGGGAGAGGAAGATAGAGATAGAGATGAATATAGAGCGAGAGGATGGAAGAAAATTATATAGAGAGATAGAGATAGATCTAGAGGTAGAGATAGAAAGAGATCTAGGGAGATATATAGGGAGACATAGAGAGGAAGAGATAGATATAGATATAGAAGGTGAGATAGATTGATAGAGAGATAAGTAGATATAGAGAGGATGAGGGGGAGAGACAGACAAAGGGACAAATACTTAGTTGACATCTTATACCTCTGCAGCGTACCCATTGCACACTAAGGTGTGATTGCTAGTTATTATTATTATTTTATGATATGTTCTGAGTTGAGGGGCATGACTATTTGAGCATCCAATGTTAAACAAATTAACTAACAAGTAGAGAAGTTATGGGCAAATTAAGATGTGCAAAGCATATTATTTTGTAATGTAATGCAACTGTGCTTACAAGACATAGGGAAAAAAAGGCACTAACTTAACTAGATTAGTGATACTTTTTTCCTATTGGGTGACCTTGGAAGAGATAAGGTTATACCCTCACTTGTCAATTTGAATTGTCATAATGAGTAAAGAAATGTATTGGATTTGTTTGTTTTGGGCTCAATGGTTTTTTATTTTATGATATGTTCTGAGTTCAGGGGCATGACTATTTGAGCATCCAATGTTAAACAAATTAACTAACAAGTAGAGAAGTTATGGGCAAATTAAGATGTGCAAAGCATATTATTTTGTAATGTAATCCAACTGTGCTTACAAGACATAGGAAAAAAAAGGCACTAACTTAACCAGATTAGTGATACGTTTTTCCTATTGGGTGACCTTGGAAGAGATAAGGTTATACCCTCACTTGTCAATTTGAATTGTCATAATGAGTAAAGAAATGTATTGGATTTGTTTGTTTTGGGCTCAATGGTTTTTTGTCTTGGAGGAAAATATAATTTCTAATCCCAATGCCTTACCTGCAAATTTTAAATTTTAACCGTCTCTATTCTCGAGACTTTCTTTTGGGAAAATCCATCTAAACCCCATGAAATTTGTGACTCCAATAATCAACTAATATGGAAATCTGCCCGGTTTTGATATTGTTACTTCCATAACTCGAAAAGTTTTAAATAAATTAGGATGGTAGAACAATAAATTAGACGAAAAAGCCCAATGAAATTGGATCATTAGGAACAATTTTGGTAATCGAATTGAAAAAATCAGTTGGAAATATCAATATATGCCTAAGTTGTCAGTTGGTGTTGTGACCTTTTCACACCATCACCCCATTGCAAATGGGGACTCCCTCTTTTGCTTGGCGGTAGGAGTAGTTGTCTCAGGTAGTCGTAGTTTGGTGGCAATTTCAAGGTCTTCAAGTCAATGGGCTAAGTTTGAGCAGACAGTTAGATGTAGTTCCCTTATCCATTTAGGGAGTCAAGGCCATGTGGTGGAGTCGAACCTTAGCAGCCAATACTTAGATCCTCCATGGTGAACCTTGGTCAAGGAGTCAAGAGTTTGAGGAAAGTTTAAGTTTTCACCTTTTAGAAGAGATGAAGTGTGAACAATCAAGAGCGAAAGTTGATGGTAATCTCAGCTTTATCAATGGAAATCTGAACAAAAAGAGACAAGTTTGAGTTGAGGGTAGTGAGATCAAATTAAAAAACCTTAAGTTTGGAGTGCAAGTGTAAGAAATGGAGAAAACAAGTTATTGATGATGGACAAATTACAAGTGAAAAGGTCAAAAAGAAAACGAAAGTTGAACACTTACAAAATTTTCGACTCATGGTTGAGCCCAAGAGGAGGTTAGAATCCAACCTCTCTTGGGGCTCAAAGCCCAAGATCAGGTTGGATTTTGACCTAAGAGGAGGTTGGATTTCGACCTGCTTTGGGGCTTCATACATTGACCAACTTTCGAACCCACCTTTCTTCCTGCACTTTGAAAGATGGCACTTGCCATTCGACCCTTGGGGAGTGATGGAAATTGATCAAGGCATGATGAACTTGAAGAATTTGATTGTGAGGTGAACATGTGAATTGAAAATCAAACATTTGTTGCTGATGATGGAAGAGAAAGAAAACAGATCAAATCAAGTTGCTGGTGAAAATTTGATGAAGGAATGAGTATGAAAGCATTTTGGACAATGAAATGTGGATCCATACTTAGTCAATTTTTCGGACTCCAACTTGGGCGAGCCCAAGTAGAGGTTGGAATCCAACCTCTCTTGGGGCTCCGAGCCCAAGAGCAGGTCGGAATTTGACTATGCCTAGGTATCTCTCCTTCATTCGATCAACCTTAAAACAAAATCAGAACATGAGTGGGGGGTGTGAATGAAAATTAATCATTTGCAAGGTAACGTTTAAGTGTAGGATTTGGTGTCTTGAAACAAGAAGTGCAATTTGGTAAGAAAGAGAAAATTTCTGAGTTTGATGATGATGAGGCGAAGTGCAAGTTTGAAGTAGAATTACAAGGGATGATGGAAATCTGAAAGTGAAATTGAAGGAAAAAAGCATTGGAATCAAATTGTTTAAGGGCAATTGAAAGAGGAATGAGCATCACCATGGATTTGAACCCAAGGAGAGGTTGGATTCCGACCTTCCTAGGGGTTCAATGAGCCCAACCAACCTCCCTCGAGCTCCAACATGAATCAACCAAGTACATTCAATCTCCCTTTAAAAAATTTCATTGTTCACCTTTAATTTCAATGTGCAAGTTGGCTTTAAGGAGATAATTATCCATTAAATGCAAAATTAATTACATGGCTGGGCATTAGCCAGATTCTATACGTAACACTAATATAAAACAATTACATTTAGTAATGGTCGGCCTTTTCCTATAGACTTGCCCTTTCAATCAAATGCCTATATAGAGGCAATCTGGTTTTCCAAGCAGGGCAGTTTGATTCCAATTAGTAGCAAACTGCACTTGAACAAGCCAAATTTGTGGAAAGCATTGAATTTCATTCTAAATCAGATCTGGAAGGCATGGACATCAAGGTCAATCAATAGTGTATAGCCAGATTTTGTTTAAGGAAATCAGGTCTGAAATTAAGAATTATGCTCGGTTGCTACAAGTAAAGTATCTATTGTCTATGTATATTTTCAACATTATGATGGAATCATGTAATCATTCATCATTTTACAAACTTAATGCATCTTTTTCTTTTGTTTTGCAAGTTGAAATGGTGGCTGAGTGTGGAAGGCAAGGTTCATGTCAAAGTTCAAGTGAATGTAACAAGGAGCTTAGAGGTTCAAGTGCATGCATGATTCAACATCAGGGACAACATGGAGAGCTCGAGCATCATCAAACCTCAAGGTACACATCAAGCAAGCAAGGTGCAAGTATAAGATCAAGGTCAAGACATCAAGATTTTAAGTACAAGCAAGTTCAAAGATCACGTCAATGAGAAGGTTCCAAGGTGAAGAACTTCAAAGGACGAAAGACTACATGAAGATGAAACAATTTGGGAATATGAGCCATCACCCTTAATCCAAGGCTGGAAAATGTTGAGTATCAAGAGATATTGATGAAGTATATACAATAAGCATGTTGAGGTGGCGTGCATTCATCTTCGACTAATTAGAAAATTCCAGTTCCACATGTTCAAAATCAACCAATCAAATCATGCCAAGTGTACATGTGGAGTCCACTCAATGCTTCTACCTAACCTATTTTTTGATTGGTCAATTAAAACAATGTAATTTTCTCATTGGGCCTCAAAATGTAATTGGATAAGCATTTAATGCTTGTTAGTGGTAGTTGGGGAAACCCTAATTAGGGCTTTGTTTGATCAATCTTGGCCCTTGATCTTGAATCGATCTTTGGCCGTTCATTGTACTTAAGCTCCCTATAAAAGGCAAGGCCTTTTCATTTGTAAAGAGAGATTGTTGGAGAAATTGTTGCCAATATACTGCCAGAATTGCTCTTTATTCATTGTTGTCTTTGCATGGTGAATACTCATGAACTTTTTGGAGTATTGCATGGATTCCTATATTCCTCACTTAGTTAGATTTGCTTAAGTGGAAGTAAATGTTAGAATAGTTGAAATAAAATAGTTGGATAGATTAGATGATGAAAGATTGTGTTGTTGTTGAACATACGGTGAAACAAGTGTCCATATATTTTGGTGTTTGTTGATTGCAAACAACAGTGCAAGGTTAGTTTGGTCCTAATTCCAGGAACTTCACTTCAATCACTTGATGATCATTGATTTGCATTTCTTATTGTTTTGATGAGCATCGGTTAATTGAACATCATACTTGCATCTTTTGAAGATTGCACCCTCTTAAGCATAGTTGACTAGGTGAAGCTAGGACTAGTGTGTTCTCACCACAACACCAACACGGTCTTGCATTAGTAGAAGTAGTAGTTTAGCTTTCTAAACCCATATCCCATTTGCACTTTATTTTATATCAAAGTTAGAAGTAGTTACTGCACTCATATCGCCATATCATTCGCAAATTAGATTGACAAGTCTAAGTGAACTAGCATAAGTCACCTTGCACAACCAACATACATCAAGCCAAATGAGCTTATCTTTACATCAAAGTCGCAAGTTCATAGTTGGAACCTTGGAGTTGCCTCTATGATCTTCTGTGCAATCTTAGCATACGTGTTGATTTTGATCAAGACAGGATAGAGTGTTTTGACACCTTATTTTGTATTGGTGTGGTCATAAAACACTCATCAATGGGTGTAAGGTGTCAAGTATGGGTTCAAGTTTGCCAGCACAACAATATTTTTTCCCATTCTTGGTAAGGCTGGTATGGCCATCTTATATATAATATTTAAAATATATGAAAATACCCATAATTTGCAAACAAAAAATATATAAAATTGAAAACATAGTTGATAACGTGAAAGGTAATTGATAATTTATGGTCAAATGTGAAATCAATACAAAATACAACCAATAATCTATTGACTTGGTGGTTAGCACCTCCTTGGGGATTCGTGACTTGGCTTAACCGCTTCCTATGGGTCGGGTTAAATTTGGCGTTTGTATCGGGCATTGACAATTCGAATTTTTGGTGCAACGACAAATGATCCAACAATTGGTATTAGAGCCTTGGGTCACAAGTTCGAGTCTCCCTTAAATGGGTGCTGAAGGCCCAATTAGTGCTGAGGGGGGGATTGTTGACTTGGTGGTCAATACCTTCTTGGGGATTTGTGACATGGCTTAACTGCCTCCTGTGGGTCGGGTCAAATCTAGCGTTTGTATCAGGCATTGATAGTTCGAGCTTTTGGTGCAACGACAAATGATTCCAACATAATCTTCATCTTTCTCTTTACCTAGAGCATCAAATTCATGACTTAGTTCATTTGAACCCCTAACAACTACAATGCCACCCCCACTAGCTACATCCTATGTAGGAGTTGCCTTATCAACTAAAGAGATTGAGGAAAGTCATGTAACAAATGCATCCAAGTTTGCATCTTAGGGGTTACATCCCACTCCTTTGTTGTCTATTACTTGTAGATAATTTTCTTATGTGCTAGGAATTGCAAGTTTGAATGCACATAGGCCGATTCTTATGCTTTTTATTGTAGTCAACTAGTTTCACTCAAGCAAAGAAGAATTGACAACTTGTTGAAATTGGAGAGAAAGTTGATACTACATTTGTAAACATAATATATAGCTGATATATTAGTAAGAATGTTAAAAAATAATTTTTTTTTCACTTGTGATAAAACTTTGACTGTAAGAGGTTGCAACTTGTAGGTGCATGGAACCCTACCCATGGAGGCAACACTATGTATGAGTTTCATTGTCTTGGAGAGTGCTAAGATTGTGTATCTCCGATGATACGAAGTTGCCAATATCATGATAAGATCCTCCATGTTTGGATTTGGGAATTATTCAGAATGCAGTCTTGTACTTGTCAACAACTTTTGTGCTCCACATGGTTCCATACTCTTGGGCAAATAAATATATTTGTGCTGTAATAGATGGAGACAATTCAAACCCTAGGAGATGCAAGACTGTAGTCATCTTGTTCCAATGATTCATTGTGATTCTTAGTACCTTTTTGAAAAATACTTTTGTGCGGCAATTAGCCTTGGTTGCTATCACGCGCTTTACTTTTTTAATCTTGGAGTCAATGCAATCATATAGTGATGATGATGGGCTAGGTGAAATTTAAGATTTTATTCACATGAGCCCACTTGTCATCATCTAGGAGCAATGATTTGACTTTTGCACCTTTGTTAATTTTCTTGCCTTCACACATTACAAATGTTGTTGGTGACCATAACCCTTAATGCCTTTGACACCTTCATAATTCATTTCAAGACAATTGTGTGCTATGTGAATTGAGTCTCAACAACCTAATATAGTGTAAAAATTTAACGAATTGAAATTTTTAGAAGCAATTGTCACATGAATTTATAATTAAAATTTTATTGGAAATTGAAGATAATTTAATAAAATAATGAAATTTCATAAACTTGCCTTCAACAATTCCAACTTGGAGGAGGACTTGAAGAAGGGTTATGGCATATAACTATTTCTATAGAACATTTATTGTCCTCAACCTCAAAGTACATTTTTTTTCATCCACTCTGTTTTTGCCAATCATTTACATCACTAAGTTCAGGGAGTTGATGGTACATGGTGTCCCAAAAATGTGCATATATGTTGCCTTGCCAATGAAACCTGTTGCGCTATAAATTTTAGCACTGTCTATTGTGATTTGGACAACAATTTCAGCATTCACCATCTCTATTACCCTTTGAGGATTTTGACAATGGAGTTTACATCCTTCACTTGTCTGACACAATCAATCACCTTAAAAAATCATTTAGTACACCTTGTAATGACATGTTGATTCTCACAATGTTACCATCCATTAGAAATGATAGGCACTCTTGTTTCAATCGATTAATCCTTTGTTGATTATACAGATGTCTCTACACAATGTTTTTTTACCTTAGTTACCGATTCGCAGCATCTTGGCCTAGATTTGGAAGCGGATGCAGGTAGAGATGGATGTTGATCTAGGTGCCCTGTGGATGCCTCCCAGAAGCACATCCTAGGCGCTCAGATGCATTGTGGATGCTTGTACATCCTGGGCTCTTGGATGCATTGTGGATGCTTGTAAGCATCCACAACGCATCTAGGCACCTAGGATGTGCTTCTGGGAGGCATCCATAGGGCGCACCCGGGCACATCCATTAGCATCTATGGGCCTAATAAAAAAAACATCATTTTGGCCCTAAAACGACTTAATGCACATATAAACATGTGCTAAATAACATATTTTATCCTTTTTTTGCTCCTAAACCCTAAAAAGGCCCTAAAAGAGGTCATTCAATCATTTTTCATCTCATTTTGTTTGCAGCTGGGCTCTCTTCTCATTTGGTCTCCATTTTGGCATTTTGAAGGCAAGGTGATTATTTTCAAAGAGGATCGTTTGTGGGCTAAGAGATAGCTTCCACAAAGGAGTTTTAAGCATCTAAGGTAGTAAGCATTTGATCCCATTCTTAAGTCCTTTAATGATTTTTTTTGAGATTTTGATGAATTTTTTCAAGTTTGGGAAATTTTTTTTTCAGGTTTTTTTCATTTTTTAAAAAAGAAATAAAGAAACAAGTTTAGCTATCTATTTTAGCATTTTTCTATCATTTTTTTGTACTTGTATGCTTGATGTTCATAGTTTTTTTCTAATTTAAATTTATTTAATTTCTTATTATAGCAAGAAATTAGATTGTATTGTGCAAGAATGGCCACCACCGGTAGTCAAAGTTCACTGGGAGGGCAAGGAGCCGATAGTTTCAAAATTGATGTAGGATCTCCTTTATGGAGACATACCACAAGAATATCATAGGTTTCAGGAGGTGGCTCATATCTTTGGAAGTGTAATTATTGTCAAAGTAACAAAGGCATACCATTTAATAGCTCATATTCCTGGGTCAAACTTCATTTTATGGGCCCTACTGGCCAAGGAACAGGAATGTGCAAAAGCAAAGATGGGAAGGGGATCTCTAATGCACAATTAACTTCATATGTAAAAGAACATGAAGCTGCTGATAAATTGGTTAAAAGACCAAAACAAAGTTCTTGTCAACCTCCATCTGGAAAGAAAAAAATACAATTACCCATTGAACCAATTGTATCCTCCAAACATGCGCTCTTGCAAGTACCTGTACCAAGAGAGGAAGAGGAAGAAGTAGAAATTACCGCTTGCAAAAGAGGTCCAGTGGACACCACATTTAAAATGGAGGCGAGAGAGCTTGCTGATCAAGCCATTGCACATTGCCTCCATGCCAATGGTCTTCCTTTCAACTTGGTGAGATCACCATATTGGAAGGAAATGGTGGCAGCCGTCAATAAAGCACAGGTTGATTACACAAGTCCCGGGTATGAAACAACGCGTACCACTCAGTTGCAAAAAGAGAAGACTTCTATAGAGAGAACTCTTTAACCAATTAGAAATTCTTGGAAAACTTTGGGTGTTTCTATTGTTTCTGATGGATGGGAAGATACAAGAAACCAACCATTGATTAATGTGATTGTAGTGTCCCCCAAAGGGCCCCAAAGGGGTAATGTTTTTGAAGGCAATTGATTGTGAAGGGGAAGTGAAAGATTCACAATTCATTTCCAGAATTCTCATTGAGGCCATAGAGATGGTGGGTAGTGAGAATGTGGTCTAGGTGATTATAGACAATGCCAAAAATTGTAGGGGTGCAGGTGCTTTTGTTGAAGGCTGGTATGACCATAGTTTTTGGACACCATGTGCCGTACACTCCTTGAACTTGGTCATGCAACAAATTGGCACTCAAATAGATTGGGTGAAGCAAATATACCAAGAGGGGGAAGCAATATAGATGTTTGTGACGAACCATCACATGTCACAATCGATATTCAGATCATTCTCAAAATTGGAGTTGTTGAAGGTAAATTGTAATTGCTAAATTTAATTTATTTATTTAATCTGAATAAATTTTATGTCATGTTCAATTATCAAATTGTATATAACTTTGCATAATATTTATTGACATTGTTATTAACTTGCTGAGGTTGCTGAGACCTGATTTGCGTCTCATATTGTTATGAGATGACTTGTCAAGGTGCAAAGGCATTAAGACAAATAGTTATTTCTAGCTAGTGGGGTATATGGAAGGCTTCGAATTCAGAGAGGGCCCAAAAGGTCAAGGCATTGATCTTGGATGACAGTTGGTGGGCTCATGTGCAATTTGTATTGGATTTCACAGAGCCTATCATGACTATGCTTCGCTTTGTTGATGCAGATAACCCTTGTTTGGGGGATGTCTATGATGGCATGGACACAATGGTAGGGAAGGTAAAAGTTTCCATACAAACACATGAGAATGACCCCACACATTGTGAAGCCTTATGCAATAAGTTGGAAACAATCATTCATCATTGTTGGGAAAAGATGACTACCCCATTGCACCTCCTTGCATATGCCCTATCTCCAAGGTACTATAGTGAGGAAGTACTTGCTATGCCAATAGAGTAGCACCATATGCAGATGAAGAAGTTGCTAATGGGTGCTACAAAGCTTTTGCAAGACTATTCCAAGATGATGAAATGCACAAAAAGGTTAGGCTAGAATTTGGCTTATTTGCTTCGGGAGCAAAATTCAGTCCAATTGCAATAAGGGACCAAAATGACTTCAACATGGGAGCTATCACATGGTGGTACCTCTATGGTCAACCATTTAAGAATCTACAACATCTTGCAATCAAGATCCTCTCACAAGTAAGCTTCTTTTGTTTTTTGTTTACCACTTGTATTCTACAATTTTGTGCTTAAACATGCTTTAATTTGCTTTTCATTTGTATGTTTAGTTTTGTGAACACTGTCTAGGTTGCAAGTTCTTTTGCTGCTGAATAGAATTGGAGTACATACTCCTTTATCCACTTAGTGAAGCATAACTGGTTGGGCTCAAAAAAAGCTGAAGACTTGGTTTACATTCATACCAACTTGCGTCTTTTGTCATGTAAGGAGGATCACTACAAGGAAGGGGCAGCCAAGCTTTGGGATGTAGCCCCTGAGTGTGCCAACTTGGATGCAATGTTTCATGATCTTACTACAATCATAGATGATGATGATGATGATAACATCATGACACATGGTGTATCTAGCGCAAGTGGAACCATTTTGGGTTCAAATGATACTGAACTTGCAGCAGTTGGAGATGACGAGGATGTGGATTTTCTTGAGAATCCTTATGATGTAGTTGAACCTTTTGATGACATTGAGAAAGTTCAATGGAGGAAGAATAATATCATGGCAAGGAAGATATTGATTGATTTTGTTAAGGATCATCTTGTACCTATCATATCCTAGTTGAATTCAGCTAAAAAGATGTTTAAGAGCCTTCAAAGCTTGTATGAATTCAACAACACTAGCAGAGCTCTAGCCTTGAGACGTCAACTCCATATTAAAATGGCTAGAGGAGAATCAATTGTTTCCTTCTTCATGAAGATTACAAAATTGAAAGATCAACTAAATGCTATTAGAGATTCTATTGAGGACAAAGACTTGGTTATACTGGCTATGAGTGGCCTCCCTAATTCTTGGGAATCTTTTATTCAAGGAATTAGTGGAAGAGATGAATTACCCAAGTTTGATCGTCTGAGGGCTGATTGTATTCAAGAGGAATGCATATTAGAGGCAAGAGGAAATGGGCAAAAATCTCATCATGGAGAAGATGTCCTTGCTGCTCATACATCTAAAGAGGAAAGGAAGGAAAGGAAATTTCAAGAGGTATAGAGATAGGAATTCAGATTCAACCCCGGAAACTAAGAAGAAGGATCTCTCTAGGATTCAGTGTTTCAGATGTAGAAAGTCTGGTCACTTTGCCAAAGATTGTTCAACAAGACCTAAGCATCAAGTTGCTGTTACAAATGTTGATAACGTTTCACCTCATAGAGAATCTAGTGAAAATTCAGAGGGATTTTTATTTATACCAGCTCTTTCAAGCAATGTTCCAACTGATAGTAATACTTGGTTAATTGATAGTGGAGCTTCTCGTCATATTACAGGATATCAAGAGCATCTTGCTAACTTGGTAGAAAAGGATACTCATTTGCAAGTTATTATTGGTGATGATGCTTGTTAGTTAGTGAAAGGTGCTGGAACTACTTTTCATTTAGATTCAAGAATTCCTTTTCATTCGAGTAATGTATTGTTCGTTACTGAAATCAAGAGAATTCTGATTTCAATTTCAAAGTTGGAAGATAAAAGGTATCAAGTTGCATTTGTTGAAGGCATGGTTTTTGTATGGAAGAAAAACACTAGCATTAAGACAGTTCATGAAATTGGTGTTCGTCAAGAGAGTCTATATAGACTTTCTGCTCATCCTATTCAAGCCTTATCACATGATTCCACGAGTACTAGTGAGCTGTGGCATAAAAGATTTGCTCATTTGAATTTTAGAACTCTTTCCTCCATGGAGTAGGTGGTTGTTGGTCTTCCAAATCTCAATCAAGAACATGATGGTATCTACAAAGGTTGTGCTGTAGGTAAGTATTTTAAAAGTCCCTTTCACAATAGTGGAAGTAGAGCAAAAGAAATTTTAGAGCTGATTCATTCTGGCTTATGTGGACCTATGTTTGTTGCTTCATTAAGTGGTTTTTGGTACTATGTGATTTTTATTGATGACTTTTCTTGTAAGACCTGAATTTATTTTTTGAAATCTAAAAAGTCTGATGAAGTGCTGTCTAAATTTAAAGAGCTCAAAGCTCAAGTTGAGAATTTGTGAGTTTTAAGGTCTGACAATGGGGGGAATATACTTCTGTTGTCTTTCAAAATTTTTGTATTGAAGCAGGGTGTTAATGATTATAGCTTCAGTCGGATAAAACCAGATCATTCATATGCATCTATATATATATATTATATACTTGTGAATGATACATTAAATGACCGAAACTTAACATAAGGTGGCAATGCAAATTAAGTTTGATAACCATTGTTAAACGCTGCCTCCACCACAAGGTGGCGGGCAGACCATTGTGGAGTCACCTCCACGATGGGCGTGAAGGAGTCACGCTCATCGTGGAGGTGACTCCACAATGGGAGGCACTTCACTTATATATGCACTGTTATGTAGTGCTGAGAAATACACAACAAAAAGCGACATAAATAAAATAGTCTCAAGTGTATTCTCAGCAATACATAACCGTGACATATTCAGTGTTTATTTTTCTCAGTGATAAATTTACAACATCTTCGTATTACCTCATTTCAGTATTAATCCATACAAATTAATATTTGATGATATATATAGATTTGAAGATATTATCACCGATTTTAGAATAATATTCATTTAATAGCAATATATATATATATATATATATATTTTCAGTTGTAAAACATATATATATCTGATCAATGTTTAACATGGTATCAGGGCAGACATAAAATAAAAGATCCAGATCAGATTTGTAAAAAGACTTCTCATATATATATATATATTCGAATACCATATTCAAAATGGTGAGTGGAATGAGATTAGAAGATTGTCTTGAAGGTGCGTCAAACTATGTGGCGTGGAAATTATGAATAATGCTCACACTAAAAGAGCATGAACTAACACCCATAGTAGAAAAATCCGAGCCTGAACAAAATGGAAAAGATGAACAAATTAAATGGGATAAGGACAACACCAAGGCAATGAAATTGCTAGTAGACGGAGTTAAAGATTATATAGTGCCTATCATCATAAAATTATAAATCGCATATGAGATGTTTAATGCACTAAAAGATATGTATGAAATTAACAATACAAGCAGAGCGCTTACCCTTAAGAGTCAACTCCATCAAATAAAGATGAAACAAGGAGAGACCATCACCTCCTACTTCATGAGAATTACGGAATTAAGAAACCAACTCTCCACTATTGGTCACTCTTTTGATAGTAAGGAATTAACAATGATTGCACTTAATGGACTTCCCCTTTCATGGGAATCTTTCATTCAAGGAGTAAGCGCTCAAACCAAAATTCCTAAATTTGATTGATTAAAATCAGATTGTATTCAAGAAGAGTCTCGATTATCAATTAGAGGGATCAATACAAATACTTCAAAAGAAGTCTCCCAAGTACTTAATACAGAATCACACAAAAGGAAAAAAAAAGACTAACTTTAAAAGGAAAAGAGGAAATGAATCAAATAAGAAACCGACATTCAGAAATAGAGACCTATCAAAAGTACAATGTTACAAATGAGACAAATTTGGTCACCTTGCTCAAAAGTGTCCTGAAAGAAATAAGGCACAAGCCTCTTTTGCACAAGTCAGTGATATAAAGGAGAATATGAATTCAGAGAAACTTGTTTTCTACCCCGCCTTATCAAGTCAAGTTTCAAACAATCGCAACACTTGGGTTGTTGATAGTGGGGCCTCTCGACATATCATTGGATTCAAAGAGCATCTAGACTCTATAGAAGGATGTTCTAAACAAGAAGTTACGATTGGAGATGATACTGCTTATCCAGTTATGGGTATTGGGACTTGCACCATATATCTTGAATCCGAGATATCTCTACAACTTACTGGTGTTCTATTTGTACCTGGCATAAAAAGAAACTTAGTTTCCATTTCAGCGCTAGAAGACAAGGGACATAGAATCACCTTCATGGATGGGAAGATCTTAGCTTGGCCTAAGAACTCAAACATAAAGAATGCTCACACTATTGGAGTTGGAGATGAAACCCTCTACAAATTGTGTACTCTTTCTCATCAAGCCCTAATTCATACATCAAATGAAAGTGAATTATGGCATAGGAGACTAGGACACTGTCATTTTTGTGGTTTAACCTCTTTAGAGAAGATGGTTATAGGACTACCTAAACTAAGATCTGATCATATTGGAGCTTGTAAAGGCCGTGCATTAGGAAAGAATACTAAAAATACTTTTCCTCATAATGAAAGTAAAACCAATGATGTACTAAAACTTATTCACTCTGATTTATGTGGCCCTATGTCTGTTCCCTCTATTGGAGGATATCTGTATTACATTATCTTTGTAGATGAGTACTTTAGGAAGACCTGGATATATTTTCTAAAATGTAAAGAGTCTGAAGAAATTCTTTTGAAATTCAAAGAGTTCAAGGCTCTAGTGGAAAACCTATCAGGTAAAAGTATTAAAATATTAAGAATAGACAATGGTAAAGAATACACTTCAGAGATATTTCAAAGTTTTTGTAAACATGTTGGGATCAAGAGGGAGTTCACTGTTCCATACAACCCACAACAAAACAGGGTCGTAGAGAGAAAGAACATGACAATAGTAGAATCTGCTAAAGCAATGATGCATGATCAAAACTTAGAAACCCATCTTTGGGCTGAAGCCTCTAACACTGTTGTATATGTTCAAAACAGATGCCCTCACTCCTATCTTGAAAATAAAACTCTTGAAGAAGCATTCACTGGTAATAAACCTAATATAAGTCACTTGAGAACTTTTGGGTGTCTTGTCTACATTCACATTCCTAAAGAGAAAATAACTAAATTAGAACCTTTAGGAAAGAAAGGAATCTTTGTGGGATATAATGAAAATTCCAAAGCCTACATAATTTACATTCCAGGACAAAGAAATATTGAGTTAAGTAGAGATGTAATATTTGAAGACGACACTACACTCAAAAGGTCCAAGGAAGACAATAATGATCTCTAGAAGATCATACTCTTGAGATTCAGAGGGAGAATCAAGAAGTTGAAGATAATGAACCTTTAGATGCTTCTAATAAATATGAAGTAGGAAAGAAGATACCTCTTTGGGCTAGAAAAGTTATTGAAGAAGGTGAGAAATATGCTGCTCCAAACGGGGCTATCAGGGAAAACAAAAGACCTCATAAATTCTCCAGTTATGTTGCACTTATGAGTAAGCTTCTAAATTCAGAACCCTCAAACCCAAAATAAGCTCTTCAACATCAAACTTGGAAGGATGCCATGACAGAAGAATACAATTCTATCTTACAAAATGATGTATGGGATATTGTACCTAGACCCAAAAACAAATCAGTTGTCTCCTCCAAATGGTTATTCAAAATTAAACATGCAGCAGATGGAAGTATTGATAAATACAACGCAAGAATTGTTGCAAGAGGGTTCTCCCAAAAGGAAGGCATTGACTATGAAGAGACTTTTGCTCTAGTTGCAAGATATACCTCTGTGAGAATAGTTATTGCCATTGCCACTGCCAAAGGTTGGAAAATCTATCAGATGGATGTAAAGACTGCCTTTCTGAATGGTGTGATTGAGGAAGTAGTATATCTAGAGCAACTAGAAGGATTCGTAATACACAATCAACAAACTCATGTCTACAAACGAAAGAAGGCATTATACGGGCTTAAGCAAGCACCTTGAGCATGGTATGAAATAATAGATCACTATCTATCAAAACTTGGCTTCTCTAAAAATGATGCAGACCCGAACCTCTACTTTAAAGTGGTAAAAGGAGATATGTTGATTTTGATTCTTTATGTAGATGATTTGCTAATAACAGGTGAAGATTATCTAATTATTAAGTGTAAAGAAGATCTTGCAGCTGAATTTGAGATGAAAGACTTAGGGCGACTACATTACTTCCTAGGCTTAGAAGTTTGGCAACATGCAAATGAGATTCTTCTAAATCAAGGAAAATATAATTTAGACATTCTAAAAAGATTGGAAATGATGGATTGTAAGCCTATGTCCACCCCCATAGAAACAAATCTACTTAAACTAAAAGAAGAAGCATCAAGTTCGAAACCTACAGATTCCACTCTTTACAGGCAGATTATTGGGTCTCTGATGTACTTAGTAAATACCAGACCAGACATTTGTTATGCAGTTAATGCACTCAGTCAGTTCATGTGTGAACCAAAACAATTTCATATGGTAGCAGCTAAGCACATACTAAGGTATCTTCAAGGCACAATAAGTCTTGGACTAAGGTACAAAGATGTAGATTTACAAGTACATGGTTTCACCGATTTAGATTGGGTTGGAAGCACTATGGATTGGAAAAGTACCTCTGGGTGTTGTTTCAGTCTGGGTTCTGCAATGATATCCTGGTTTAGTAGGAAACAATCCTCAGTTGCTCAAAGTTCCACAAAAGTAGAGTACATTGCTGCATCAATGGGAGCACATGAAGCAGTTTGGTTGAGAAAACTTATTTTTGGTTTGTTTGGAGAATCTTTAAAACCTACTATTATTCATTGCGATAATCAAAGTTGTATAAAGCTCTCCTTAAACCCAGTATTTTACAACAAGTCCAAGCATATTGAGATACCTTATCACTATATTAGAGATATGGTGGAAAATAATGTTATTGAGTTGAAGTATATCAGATCAGAGGAACAATCAGCTGACATTCTCACCAAGGCTCTAGCAAAGACAAAGGTAGAGCACTTTAGAGGTAAACTTGGTATGATTGTAATTTCTGAGAACTTATCTCATTAACTTTTGATTATTGTACTAATAAAACATTCTTTGTTATTAGTACTATTTCATAACCATGTGTTCTTTGTGTATATCATAAGGAAGTGACGACCTCCAAATGATTTCCAATTGTTGTTGTAGAAGTTGTTATAAGGTGACGATCTTATAATAACTTATTCATCTATTGTGATAAAATATCATGATAATGATATTTAAAATCATGATAGTTTATATTTTGTAAATCAATATGGACTAGAGAGTAAAAGTTAAACTACTCACAAGTTCTATTGTATGGATATATCATGTCTATATGATAAGTATCACATATGTGATACTAGTGCACATATCATACTAGACATCTTGAGTACTTGGTGAATATCATGGACTTGATATTTGGAGACCATTACTTTGAGTACTTGGTGAGTATCTTGGATTTGATACTTGGAGACCATTACTCATGATAATCATTTTTGAGCACTTGGTGAATATCTTGTGAGTTTATATTTGGAGACCATTGCTCTGAGTACTTGGTGAGTATCATGGACTTGATACTTGAGGACCATTGCTCGTGATATCAGTAAAATGATATAAATTTTAAATGATTATCTATACTCACATATTACATAATATTCATTCAATAGCAATATATATATATATTCAGTTGTAAAATATATATATATATTTGATCAGAGTTTAACATAGGGATTAAGAGGGAGTTTTGTGTTCTTTATAATCCATGACAAAATGGAGTTGCAGAAAGAAAGAACAGATCCATTGTTGAGGCAACGAAAGTCATGATCCCTGATCAAGGTTTGCAAACCTTCCTTTGGGCAAAAGCTTGCAGAACAATTGTTTATGTTCATAATCGTAGTCGACATCAAATTTTAGACAATATGACTCTTGAAGAAGCATTCACAGGTATCAAACCAGAAATTAGTCATCTCAGAATTTTTGGGTGTCCTGTTTACATTCATGTGCCTAAAGATAAAAGGTCTAAGTTAGAATCTTTAGGCAAGAAATAATTTTTGGTGGGTTATAGTGAGTCTCCTAAAGCCTACAGGATCTACATTCCAAGAAAAAAACTGATTGAAATTAGCAGAGATGTTTCATTTGAAGAAGATGTAGCTTTCGAAAGATCTAAAGGAACTTCCATGGAAATTGATAGGGAAGATCAAGAGACTTCTCAAGAAATGGATATTGCTGCCACTGATTCCCCTTATGAGATTCAGAGGGAGACTCTTGGATTAGAAGATCCTATTGATCCAGTTGATTTCTTAGAACCCAACATTGGACCAAGTAATGTTTCATTTGATAGGAAGAGACCTTTGTGGGCTAGCCATACTATGCAAAGAGGCTGAAAAGTATGCAGCCCCTCGTGGTACTTCCAGAGAAAGTAAAAGACCACATAAGTTTGCAGGTTATGTTGCTTTAATGAGTCATATTATTGTATCCGAGCCTTCAAGTTTTGAGGAGGCTTTCAATCTATCATCAAGAATGATTTTTGGGATGGAAGTGTTGAAAAGTACAAAGCAAGATTTGTGGCTAGAGGGTTCTCTCAAAAGGAAGGTATAGATTATGAAGAGATTTTTGCTCTTGTAGCTCGATATACTTCTATCAGAACTATTATAATTATTGTAGTAGTTAAAGGTTCGAAATTACATCAAATGGATGTAAAGACGACATTTCTGAATGGTGTGATTGAAGAAGAGGTATTTATTGAGCAACTAGATAGTTTTATGATTCATGAGAAGGAATCACATGTATGCAGATTGAAAAAGGCTTTGTATGGCCTTAAGCAAGCACCGCGTGCATAGTATGAAAGGATTGATCATTATTTATTGAGCTTGGGATTCTTAAAAAATGATGCAGATCCAAATCTCTACTTCAAGGTAATTGATGATAAAGCATTAATTTTAGTTCTTTATGTTGATGATCTATTTCTTACTGGAGAAGATAATCTCATTGCCAAATGTAAGAAAGAGTGAGCTTCTGAATTTGAGATGAAAGATCTCGGTCTTATGCATTATTTTCTTGGATTAGAAGTGTGGAAAAGACCTAATGAGATTGTTTAGAGTCAAAGGAAATACTCTATTGACATTTTGAAAAGATTTGGTATGCTAGATTGCAATTCTACGACAACTCCTATGGAAGCAAATTTGAAAAAGTTACATGAGTGTGAAACCAATTCAATTTAGTAGATTACACTATGTACAAACAATTGATTGGATCATTGATGTATCTAGTCAATATTAGGTCTGATATATGTTATGCTGTTAACACTCTTAGTGAGTTCATGTGTGAGCCTAGATAGATTCATCTTGTTGCAGCAAAGCATATATTGAGATATTTGTGTGCTACAGTGGGATATGGTCTGAAATATACTTGTGAAGATTTGAAATTGCAAGGCTTTTCTGATTCTGATTGGGCCTAGTGTGTGCCTTATAGGAAGAGTACTTCTGGTTGTTTTAGCTTAGGCTCTACTATGATTTCTTGGTGCAACAGGAAACAATCATGTGTGACTCAAATTACAATAGAAGCTGAATATGTTGCAGCTTGTGTGGCAGCTCGAGAAGCAGTGTGGCTTCAAAAGCTTCTTGCAAGACTGTTTGGGCAGACTTTGGAACCAACTGTGATTCTTTGTGATAACCAAAGCTGTGTGAAGCTTTCGGTTAATCCTATTTTTCATGATAGAACCAAGCATGTGGAGATCAAATATCATTATTTAAGAGATGGTTCAAAGGAAAGCAGTTGAACTCAAGTACATTTGCATTGATGAGCAGACAACTGACATTCTCACCAAGCCACTTCATAGGGTGAAATTTTCCTATTTTCAAGATAAGCTTGGTATTGTGGAGAATGATGCTTCTGTTGAGAAATAGTCTTAGCTTCAATGATTCTTGCTTCATATTGATAATGCATTTTTCTCTGAGATGGAGAAATTTGAGGTGAAAGCCCTTGTAATGTATTTTTCTTTGAGATGGAGAAATTTGAGGCAAAAACCCTTGTAATGCATTTTTCTTCGAGACAAAGAAATTTGAGGTGAAAGCCCTTGTAATGCATCTTTCTTTGAGATGGAGAAATTCGAGGTGAAAGCCCTTGTTGCTCTTTCCACTCATGGAAGTAGCCATTGTGGATGTCATGTTGAGAGACTCCATGACAACATCATGTTGAGTGAATCCGTGATGAGAGCTTGTATTTATATCCCTCATGGGAGTAGCCATGGTGAACATCATGTTGAGTGATTCCATGATGCTATTACATTGAGAGAATCTGTGATAAAGTTTTGCTTTTAACACAAATGGGTGTAGCCATTGTGTTTGTCATGTTGAGAGACTCCATGACATAAAATTTGTAAATGATATCTCCTTTGCTAAGAGGGAGTGTTAGAGTTTTTGGTAGCTGCAGGAGCTATCATTCTTACCTATGATGGTTGTGCCTATCAAACATTGTTATCTCTTCTATGTTGATGTTACTCTTGTTCACAAGCCTGTGATTGCAGAATGACTATTCTGAATGGTTCTTCCATTCTCTGTTCCTGCGATGGTTATGCTGACCTACATTGGTTATTCTGGACGGTTCTATCATTCTATGTTACCTTTGATGGTGTTGTTGGACAGGTCTCTCTTGTTTTGTATCCCATCTTGTGTTCTGTTTCTTGAAGGCATGATAGAATGGTTGATTCCAGCTCTTGGCTCATAATTGCAGTACTTTATTATGTCTTCGTGTTTGTGTCTATGGAGTGGCTGTGTTACTGTTGCCAGCTAATATGCCATCGTGTCCTCTCTTTTCATTGCGTAGTCCCTATCCTTGATGCTTCAGATGATTTGAAAATGAAACGACACTTATTCATAACCGTCACCATCCATACTAATTACTTTTGGAGTGCAAGCGTCGTCAGTATTATGATCGATTGGAGTTCCCGTGTTTTGAAAAAAATGCTCAAGTCAAGTACATTTTGGTCTTGACGATTATTATTGTATATTGATTCTGTCTTGACAGAGTTGTGATTTTACTTAAATTTTGTTTTTTCTACAGTCATTTGAGATCGAGACTTATTCTCTATATTGATAATAAGAGAATTTTGCTGAGTATTGTATCAAGATTGTGATAAAGCATTCTATGTGTGATTGCTAAGTGTGAGCAATCTCAGAGAAGGATTAACTCCTTTGTTAAGTTTGTGAGTTGTGTATTCAGACTTTGTGATTATTCAATAAAGAATCATTATTGAGTGTGGCTGGGTTTTTTCCCCTTAGGATGGAGGGTTTTCCAAGGATAAAATTATTGTGTCATCTGTTCTTGTGTGTTTTAAGTTTCTGAATGTTGCTTTTATGCTTTTCTGGTTCTAATTTTAATATTGGCAACTTACCTACCACATTTGAATCAATGACACTTGAATATTAATGCACTATGGCTGCATTTGGATCCTGATGAATTTTAATTTGTGTACAAATATAGTTGAAAATGTCTTTTTTTAATAATTATTATGTATATTTTGTTATAGTTTTAAAGTGCTGTTGCAATTTCTTATATTTTGAATTTTGTCTTTTCACATTTTCCCATTAAAAAATTTAATGTACTGCTATCCCCCAAAAGTGGCCTTCCATCATTGCTGTTTCCAAACCACATACCGATCTTTCCTACCGTCCTCATACTGGAAATACCATGGAACATAGTTTTTTGGTCCTGGTTGGTGGGGTTCTGCTGCAGCTTTTGTCTTGGATGTGTATTGGCTACAGTAGTAGCTGTTTGTTTGTTTTTTGTTGTCCAGATGCTCTTGTAGCCCTCCTACCTTTTTGGCCTTCATTTTGTATTTCTCAACTCCATTTGAGTGAGGATCGGCTAATTTAATCCTGAGGATTTTTTTTATATTGGATATCGTCTACTTAAAAAGGGGTTACAATATAAGGAGTTGGAGCTCCAGAAGTATCATAGATCCATCATCCACAAAATATCAAAGTAGAACTACAGCTCTATATCAGTCTTTTCACTTTATACTACTGGATACAAAACAAAGGTTCATGTAGGAAAACATGAACCATATTCAAAGCCTACTATTCCCACAACCCTTCCACATGGCTGCTTGTCTCACAATAGTCACAGTCATAGGTTCGTATAGGAGGAACAATGTTATCTTTCGGGTCAACATCTTTGACAATTGGCTTATACTTGTATTTCTTAGCAGCAGATACTGTTTTTTCAATCTGCTTAGGCTCTAGTGTGTTATGCTTCTCCATGTACTGTTTGAAAATCTCCAACTCATCTTTGTTCAGGTTGTTTGTCCCCTGACGAAAGAAATGTGCATTCTTGATCTCCTTTCCGTAGATGATTGTTAATCCTTAAAGCAATATCACAAAGGATCTCCATGATAGCTGAGACCTGAAAAGTAAAATGGAAATAGGCGAGTTCACAATGAAACTCAGTAAGGCTCTCTTGGAAGATCTCTTTGTTCCTCTTTTTTCAAATAAACTGTAGAACTTCGCTAGTAAAAACAATCCAAAAAGAAACAAGAGCAGCCTTAAATCCATTCACATAATCAGCTAAGATTTCAAAACAAGAAAAACGATCCTGCTTATCCAAACCCAAGGACTTAACTAAGAAATAAAGATCACACGACATAAGCAATTTTGCATTCAAAGACCAAATGTTCAAAGGTTTCAAGCTGTTCACAAAACCAACAATAATTAGTAGAGATACCCAAGAACTGCAACTCGGAGTTATCAAGAAGTTTTTAAATAGTAAATATCCATCTAAAACAGGCTTGCTTTGGCTTGCCAGACTAAGCCCAGATAAGTTTAAAACATTTTGACCATTTAGACTCAAGCCAATCCACATTCCTAGCCTTGTTAAGTCACACAAAAATATCCCTTGACTTGGACAGCATTAGACGGAGTTTCTTTATTGTTGTTTAATTTAGAACCATCTCTCCAAGTAATCATAGGAAGCAAAACAGAAATTTCGTTAACTTTCAAAGGGAATCCAAACTTGTTTTAGAGCAAAAGATAACATAGTGTATGTCCTTTTTTGAGATTCAGGGATCTTAAATACCTGCTTGATGTTCTCCCAAGTTTTAAGATAACTAGGTGCAAGTACACTTGCAAAATCTGAAATGCCTTTCTTTTCCCCATTTTTAGCAGAGCAACCCCGAGTAAGAGCAAGAGGCTTATCAACATCCCTCAAGCGTTTAATGGTTTAACCCCCACCAAGCCTGCTTCACAAGCCTTAATAGTCCATTTAGCTGCTAAAGCAATACCCTGAATTCTGAGGTCTTTTAGCCCCAAGTCCCCCATTTCCTTAGGTAAACAGCACCAGGACCAATTAATGGAGTGCTGTTTCCTATTACCTTTCCTATCAGACAAAAGGAAATATCCAAGGTCACCAGGAGATGGGGGTACATGGAGACTTTGGAGAACTTTGGAGACTAGTACTGGTACTGGTGCAGCTAGTTTTGAAAAATAGGAGATGGGTACTTGGAGATGCCAATTTTTTAATATAATATAATAATTTCCAAAAAATATCACGACATAGAACTTTGAAAACAAGAACAGTGGCAGTGTAAAACAATAACTTTAAAGTTTAAGGTTTAAATACACAAATCAAAATGTCAAATGTTTAAAACTCACACTACATATTTCATATTAGATTATCATTATATATTGAAATTCAAAATATTGATAGTTTGATGCTAATATGCAAACAAAAAATGAAAATCAGAAATCTATTGCCTCCTCTTGAACATTTTGATCATTGATATCAAGGTCATATGATACTCTCCAGATAATCATCACTCTCAAACTCTGGTTCCTCTTGTGGTAGTAGAACTAAGGGTAATTCATTAAGGCCATTTGGTTCAACCACTTCATCCACCATGGCTGCTGAATGGTGGAAATCAATGTTATTGTTTTGTTTTTAACCTTTTCACGTGCCTTTGATCAGAGACATGTGGGAGACAGCCAGAAACCTGGCGGGAGATGGGGAGACAGCAGGAGATGTGGAAGTGAAGTCTCCAGCTGAAAATGAAGTCTCAGGAAGCTTGAAAAGTCTCTGAGATGCGTCTTCATCTCTGATATGCGTCTCAGGGGGGCGGAGATGTGCCTCCAGGTTACAGAGGAAATATCTCAATATTTTTTGTAACTTCTGAAAATGACAATTAGCAAACAACCAAACAGAAGAAAAGTACACAGAATGAGAGGCCATCAGTTTTTGCACAATTGGAACTCTTCTAGGGAGAGAAAGGAGATGGGTTTGCCATCTATTTTTCTTTTCTTAATTTTTTGGTATAGCAAATCCCGCATAGGTTTTAAAGAAGGGGAGATAGCAAATGGGATCACAAGACACTTTACAACTTTATCTGAACCCAACCCTTGCCAATCTCACTCTGGAGGAGAAGGCTTCCAGTTTATAATGGATGATTTACCGGAGGAAAGTTTAGCTCCACAGGCCAGACAAAATATGTTAATCCTATCCATAACATTAGTGAATTTACTTTCATCTATCTCCACAAAAAGAGCAGCATCATTAGCAAATTCGGTATTGATCAAAGCCTCATCATTGGGTAGCAAGATACCATGTATAGGAGGAGAAATGAGATTGGTCCTCGAAACATAATATGGGGCATCTGTAGCAAGAACAAAGAGAGCTGGAGCCATAGGGCAGCCTTGCTAAATTGACCTCTGGAAGCCTTGCTAAATTGACATCCGAAGAAGAATGGGATCAGACAGACAGCCATTAATGTCAACTTGGGTAGAAGAATCTTTGAATAAAACATTGACACATGAATATTTGGGGAGAAGCCAAAAGCAGCTATCATATCTAAGACAAAAGTCCACTCCATTCTATCATAAGCCCAATAAGATCATTGAAACATTCTGATTGCTTGCCCTAGCCCAGTGCATGTTTGCCCAACTAGTAATCAGATTCTCTAGTATATACTATCCAGTCTGTGTAACAAAGATAACACTACTCAAAATATTAGTTAATCTTCTAGCCAGTAGCTTTGCCAAAATTTTGTAGAATACATATAATAATGTTATCGGTCTCCAATTCTTTATGTGAGACTTGCCCCCATCTTTAGGGATGAGTTTTGTAATAACTCTATTAATATTAGCTCCCAAGGAACCACACTGAAAGGCCTTCATAAATCCAGCCAATGTTGGATTTGTAGAACTCAATAGGAAGTCCATCACATCCAAGAGACGTTCCATTCTGAAAAGAGCCGATGCTATAATTCAATCAACTGTAATATCCATGTCTAGAAGGGCAGCATCAGATTGAGAAATTTTCTTAGGAACATTTTTTTGGCACAATGCGCTAGCTTCCCTAGCCTTAGAAGAGAGTGCAGGGGTTGATAAAAGGAGAGGAAGGTCTCCTTCATGAACTGTGGGTCATCAGAGGAGGTACCCGTATATTGCACTGCAGCTTTTATCTTGGATCTCCATGAACTGTGGGTCATCAGAGGAGGTACCCTTATATTCCACTGCAGCTTTTATCTTGGATGTGTGTTGGCTATTATAGTAGCTAATTGTTTATTTTTTTGTTGACCAGATTCTCTTGTAGCCCTCCTACCTTTTTAGGTTTCATTTTTTATTTCTCAACTCCTTTCGAGTGAGGAATAGCTAATTTAATCTTCATGAACTTTTGGAAAAAACATTTAGCTAAAAATGATTATTTTCAAGTTCATTTCACTGGTCTTGCAGGAATGTTTTTAGTACTTAGGTGTTGCTGTTTTTAAAAGAGCACTCTTGACTGGACAAGCAGCAAGCTTTGAGAACTTGGTTGGGATTGCAAGAGCTTAATAAAACAAATTGCTTGGGTTATATTTAATTGTATTGCTTGTAAAAGAAATCTACATAGATTATTTTTGTCCTTTAGTAATTGAGAAAATTGCCTACTGATTTCAGGCAGAACCTTTCAACTACACTTACGGGCTTCATGGAAACTATGAGTATGATACATTTTTATTTTGATCCTGCAGTCTAATTGGATTGATCTGGTTTATTTTTCAATCTCTGTCCTAACTTGCAGTGTAAGGATTGCACTCTTCTTTCAACCCTTTGTTTGACTCTTTTGAAACTTTAAAGGAGCTGGCTTCTATATCCTTCTCTGCCCCTATAAAATTGAAAATCTTTTTTCTTCTATATTTTTTTATATTATTTTGGGCAGATTTTACAATAACATTTAGTTTGATGTTTAGAAGTATTACTTAATGCAGATTAGTTCTTTTTATCCCTATTTTGTAAATGTGCAAGTTTTGCTCTTTCCTTAATTGTAAGCATTCATTATTGAATTGTTTTTTTGTCTTCTACAAGATCATGACAAATTGAAACAAATATTTTCATTAACTAGGGCGTGGTTGGAAGGCCTCTGAACTACGTCTCAAGTCATGGAATGATCTGCAGAAACTCTGGTATGTTCTCTTGAAGGAGAAGAATATGCTGATGTCTCAGCGGCAGATGATGCAGGCTCAAAACTTGCGTTTCCCCAGTCCAGAGCGGATTCCCAAGGTTAGTAAGAATATATTAGCAGAAAAATCTAGTTTCTCCGAACCATTAGGATCTTTAATCTTTCAGAATTTGCACTGCAGTGGCATATGAAGACATTTTGAAAAATTAAATTTTTCTGGTATTGCATTTCTTGATAATATGTCTTCTTGTTGTATGTGTAGTTTCTAGATCTTTTTCAAAGTAAACCTAATTTTCTTTAATGAAAAAGATGTCTAAGGTCTATTATTAGATATACAAGCAATACCAGTCAATTGCTTTCAAAAGTAAAGCAATCTTCAAAGTCTGGAGGGATCCCCGCGTCCTGTTAAAAGCTTAAATGAAGAAAAGTACTTGGTTATTCAACAAAATAAAATAGGTTTTAATGCATGGTTTTAGGAATTTTAAATGTTTTGATGAACAGGAGGCTTTGTGTTTACCATTGAGCTATATTTAAAACATTTTGGAGCTTTGGTGTTAATTGCCATGAACCAAAGTTCTTTGTGCATAAGGGATTATGTAGCATCAGCATCACGTTTTACATACAATTTCATCTGAGGCTATCAACGTTCCTGCAACTTTTCACCTTTGTTGTGGTCAACCAATGGAGTGTACATTTTTCAAATCTACTTACTTTTCAATTGTTTTTGGAGTTTGCATAAAAAGTAATTTGTCTCTCCTGATACCCTACCTTTGTACATGGTTGTGATTTATACATAGGTCTCAAGATCCAGTTGTCAAGATCTAACATCATTATACCGATACGTCAATTATATTCAGAGCTCTCCTATAATGTCTGTCACATTATGTAATATTTTAATTCCCTGTAAGGACTTATTAGGAGTCCTTGAATGCTTCAGGGTTATTGGTGCCCCAGAACATATATCATTGCCTAAATACTTGAAAAAAAATAATCCATTTTTATAAGATTAATGACTGACTAAAATCCATATTTTCAACTCTATCTCTCTGAACTGTGATATTTACCTTTATGATGGAGTCTGTATTAGACTTCACATTCTCGTCTTTTACTTCTATAAGTATCTAATCAATAACTAAAATTGCAGAGTGATGAAATAGGCTTCTAATCAACAGAAGAATTTTAATTTATATTAGAAAGTGTTGATGTTTGTAGCATCGGTCAGATAAATAATATTGACTACATGATTATTATGAGAAATGATTTATTGTATATATATAAAGTTAGATTATAATTATTCTCATAATAACTAAATAGTTAAATTGAGAAAATAAATATTATTATTATTAATATTAAAGAGATATTATATATATATATATATATATATATATATATATATATATATAATCACAATTGTATTAATTATATTAATTACAATAATAATAAATAGACATGTCCCTTTAGAGGGACATGTCTCTTCTTGGCTCATTCTCATTATAAGTACAAGAGATTGTTGCATTTGGAAAACACATACCGTATACAATTTAGGCAGTGCCATTACATTTGCAGCGATCTTTAAAATCTCAACTTGGTATCAGAGCCAGATTGCAAATGTAAAGGAGGACAAATAAATAAAATTATCATTCAAAGCAGATCTTTGTCCACATCGACCATACTGCAGAGTACATACCGAAGGAGATACAAACACGTTTAGATCATTGGTTGAAGATTAATTCAGATTGCAGCATATACTATATCGCAGAGGATATATATTGAGATATTATAGAAGGTGACACGATATCCTCCAATATTAACATCCAATGTGAAAGGCTTGGACTGTAGGGTTGTATCCATATGCTGTTGGGTCATATATGATGAAGGCTCTGGATATCCTCGGATCTTCATTTGTGTAACTGCTGTCTTCAATATGATCCATGTGTTTGTGCCTAGTGTGCATCGTCCATTCAAACTGACTATCAAGAACCTCCTAGTTGCATACCGTTTGGAATTCTGAGCACTTCATGCTATGTAACCGTAAATCATTAAAGAAACACATGTTCATTGAGTTGGATAAGAAAGTGGAAAGTCACCGCTGTATAGTTAAATCATCCAATAGCATTGTTTTGGAGTATCGCATAACAATAGTCTTCGATTGGACAGTACCATCATCTGATCAACCAAACTAAATCGTGATCATCAAAAGTGACTAAATATTACACAGAAGATTTGGTGAGACTCAGCAATGAATAGAAGGGTCTGTTAAATGGGGGAACTACATATGTAGAAGATTTAATAATACTTCTTGTTCAAATCGACAATGTTGAAGAGTTCATACAAAACAAATAAGAAGTCCCTTTGTGCGTATATCGAGCGCTCCTTTTATCAACATTTGTGTTCACGTATGGAAAGAAAGAAATTTAAAATATGTGATGTTTATTGGGTTTGAGAAATTAGAACATATGTCAGCAAAACAATGGTATTCTGGTTATGAATCGACAGCAAGCTGTAACGATGAATGTTATTTGTTGCAGGGGTCGGTTCATTACAACTTTTATCGTATTTAGAAATTATAACATTGATATCGATTACAACAAGTTGCGGCGGTTGGAGCACGTGAGTGTAAAGCCACGATGAATAAAAACTGCTGGTGGATATGGCAGTTGGAAGACAAAGGTATATTCGTAATCTGTCAAGATGAAGCATCATCAACCATCAATAAGTCAGAACATTAGTCAATAAACATGTAATCGATCAACCGCCACATCACGAAATTGATATCGACTAGGGCCATACAATGGAAGGGTGCCGTCAGTATAAATATATCAGTCAGCCAGCAGTCAATGTTACCACCTATCATACAAGACAATCAGAATAAGACAGAGTTATACTTATCACCATTAATCACCGATCATTATGACTTAGTCATTTACTAGATATCAGTCTAATATAGATCCATCAGTCAATCACTTAAGGCTTACAATTAAGTGATAAATGCTAACAAGTCAATTAATGATTAAGAATATCGATAATGACAATAGTCTTGAAGTGGTGCGATTGGAAGAAGGCAATGATGTAAATGCATAAGACACATCTCTTGGAACACAACTCATCATTCTTTGCAAATATATATATATATATAGTCATAAGATCTGATCATTTCATCAGACTATTGTATATACTAATAGAGTATCATTTAGAGTTGTGTGGATCGTTATTCTAGAGCATCAGTTTGATCATGGTTAGACATTTTCTGTGAAGTCGTTTACTTGTGTGTTTTGCTACTCGAGTTGAGGCTGTCGGGAGTCTCCGTAATGGGCATTTGATGAGAAGTATTATTATGGGGTTCAACAGTGCGTCATATGCCAACCCTAAGAGATCATCCATCATGTCTATTGACCGCAGTGATCATAAGATGCACCAGAAACAATACCAATTGGAAATGTACTTATGAGTCGCCAGATTGTTGAGTGCGGTTACATTAGCTTGGAGCGAATTTGATGGGACAAGGGTTTACATACGGGAGAAAATGACAATAATTATATGAATAACTAATTCCAACGATACGAAGATGCTAGAAGAAACTACAAATATGACTTTCACACACATATAGAAAGGACTCACATCGTAAAGGATTTCATTGGATATTTGCTCCAAAATAATGAGATAAGTATTTTTTTTTTTACTTTATCTTGAGAACTACCTTTATTTACTTCTTGTAGTTAATCTCTTATGTGTATTTCTATATGTACTATAAGAGCTATTTGCCTTGATCTTTTTCGGGGATGCTCTTGCAGGAAAAGAAGATTGATATCAGCTTCAGAGGGAGTATGACACTTCAAAGGTAACTTTGGACAAGAAGGTCAGAAGGTTAATATCACATTCAGAAGAAGTCTGACGAACCATCTGAAGCTACCTTGGACGAGAAGGTTAAATGTTGATGTTAGTACTCAAAGCTTCAGAGGGAGTTAGTACAACATCTAGAGGATCTGCCTTATTTGATTTCCAAGGATCTTGGTCATATTGATTTAGAGGGAGTAAACCATATCGAGATGGTTTCCCTAGTGACCAGGAAACTATTAAAACAAAAATAAAATTGCGATTCAAATGATATAGTTCCATGTATGTGAGCTAGAAGGCTTTTATGCAAATATCTAGGTCATGATATTCCTAGATAGATGGTTGGGCATACAAGAAAAGAGCTTAATGCAGACTAAAGAACAAAGACTTGACCTGCTAGAGTGAAGTCAGAAGGTTGATATTAGATTCAGAGGGAGTATAATAGTTCATCTAAAACAACCTTGGACGAGGAGGTGAGGAGGTTGTTACAAGACCTTAAAGGAAGCATCCAAAAGTCTATGAAAAGAGATTAAGCCTCATGTGTGGTGGCTGAAATGTCTTCATGCTAGCTCTTACATAACTTGGGGGTCACCTAGAGTGATGCAAACTATATGAGATATAGTGCATAAGTATGCTATTCAAGGTACATTATCCCTATAGGACATATGGCTGATATTCTCACCAAGTTTCTTGCTAAAGGTAAGGTTGTGTACCTTCGAGATAAACTTGGCATGTTGAAGAATGAAGCCTCAGATGAAAATGAGTTTCATCTACTATCTTGTATGTTATTGCATTCTTCTCTTTGATAGAGAAGTCTACGGTGGAAGCTTTTGTTTCCACCGTTTGGGATGAGCATGGATCCACCCTCTGACATAAGTCAAGGGGGATTTCATGTGTGTGACTCCTGGACTTATGGGCCCTCCTGTGAACATTGGAGAAAGGTGACGACTTTTCAACAATGAACACTTGTATTTGATTACAAGATGACGATCTTGTAATGTGGATTCGTTATGGTAGATGGTTATCTGTCTGTGCACATACCATAATAGGGTTATATGTAAATAAAATGTAATGTTTTACTTGCTATATCCTTGTATCACTATTGTGGTGATACTAAAATTAGGTATCACAGGGTGATTCCTCATATCGTTGTGATATGGAAATTAGGTATCACAGGGTGATTCCTCATATCATTATGATATGGAAATTAGGTATCACAGGGTGATTCCTCATATCATTGTGATATGGAAACTAGGTGTCACAATGCATGGTGATTCCTCATATCTTTGTTATATGGAAACTAGGTGTCACAATGCATGGTGATTCCTCATATCTTTGTGATATGGAAACTAGGTGTCACAATGCATGGTGATTCCTTATATCAATGTGGTATGAAAACTATGATTCTAACTAAATTATAATTACATATCTATTAATATATTAATAAAATGAAATTAACTTGTGTTAAAAGTTATACAGATAGCTTATTGGTGTTTACTTCTATCCACAGATAACTATCGGTTTGGATTGTAAATCGATAATTATCACATGTTAGGTGATAATTCATATCATGAATTATGTACTATATGATTACTTAGTATCCATATGAATCATATTAGGATCCTTCTGAACTTAGTATCATATATTGATTGGACCCTATGAAACATATCACATAGTGACATGTCTCTACATAAACTTAGTATCCATATGACATACATCATGAGACGTATTATCATTAGACATACCATGGATATTTATGAGCTATAGTGAACATCATGTGACTTGATATTTAGGAGGCAGATGCTCTTGATAATCACTTTGGGCAATTGGTGAATATTTGTGAGTTGTATTATGTAGGCCATTGCCCTGAGTAATCGGTGAAGTATCATGAGACTTGATACTTGAGAACCATTACTCTTAATATCAATAAAATGATATGAACATATAAAATGATTATTATACTCACATTGAGTACTTGGTGAATATCATGGACTTGATATTCCACAAGTACTCACTATATATATATATATATATATATATATATATATATATATATATATATATATATATATGTATTACATTGTGATAAACTGACTATCCTCTCTAGTTAAGAGGGAGTGTTAGTTATTGTGACAATTTTTGTGTAGCTATGGTGAGAATCATAAGTGTTGACATTGGATTGATTTATCCTCCCTAGCTAAGAGGGAGTGTTGATGTTTGTAGCATCGGTTAGATAAATAATATTGACTACATGATTATTATGAGAAATGATTTATTGTATATATATAAAGTTAGATTATAATTATTCTCATAATAACTAAATAGTTAAATTGAGAAAATAAATATTATTATTATTAATATTAAAGAGATATTATATATATATATATATAATCATAATTGTATTAATTATATTAATTACAATAATAATAAATAGACATGTCCCTTTAGAGGGACATGTCTCTTCTTGGCTCATTCTCATTATAAGTACAAGAGATTGTTGCATTTGGAAAACACATACCGTATACAATTTAGGCAGTGCCATTACATTTGCAGCGATCTTTAAAATCTCAACAGAAAGCTAATTTTTGTGCAACAAAAACTGTTTGAGGGAATCGTGAAATTCAGTCCATTTCAAACCAAATTAAAGAAAAAACATGATTATCATCTGCCAAATTCACAAGAGCTGTGCAAGCACCTTTTATTGCGTTTTTTGACTTGCTTGGTGATTAGCGTTCAATCATTGAATAATTGTTGGAATCAGAATTAAAATATGTTGACATTTAGAAGCTGTATACCAACCATGGTTAACTAATGGATCCTTGCTATTAATTATTTCAATTGCTTGGTGGTGGTTTTGCATGGCAATCTTATCTATTTGTATTTGATAATAACTATTCTCTTGTAGGTGAGGAAATCAATGTGTCGTGTCAAGCATGTTCTTACTGAGAGAGCATTGGCAGAACCTAATCATAGAAGACAGGTTGAAATGAAACGGATGATAAATGATTTGTGAAAGATCATCTTTAGAAGTCAAGATTTAAAACAGGGAATGCTTAGATGTTCCGCACACATTGTATTCTGCAGAATACCACATTCAAATAGTTGCCTGATCAGTACCATTTTCAGAATATGATTCTATCCGATGGCTCTTGTTATAGATTATCTGGGACAAGTTAGCTTTTTATTCCACCGTATGTGGAAACTATCATTCTTGATTTTCATCAAGGATAAATGTCGGGAAGCAATTTAATATAGTAATCGATCTAATAGATTAATTCCAAAGCAACCTTAATTGCTTGTAAAATAATAATACTTTGTTAGATGGCAATAAACTAATAATACTATGGTAAATTGATTTTGGAAACATATAAATAGTATGAGATTTAAATCTTTATACAGATTCTGCATCTCCTGGCCAAGGTATAAAATGTCAACATTTGACATTTTATAACAAATATTTATTCAAGTCAGGTTTATTCTGGATGTTTGACAGCAGCGTAGAAAAGATGTTTGCCTTTCATGCGGACCACAAAGAGTTATGTATGAACGACAAAAAAGGACGTTTACCTTCACATGGAGCAATATAAGTTGTTTGAAAATAAATATAAGCTTAATGCTTACGTGATTCAGTGAGTATTGTTTCTTAAGCAGTGTATACTACAGTCAGTCGTTCATTTGTTTTTAGCTTTTTGGAAGTGTGTCTAGATTGGATGTGCATATTCTCAATTTTGACAAAGTGACTTTCTAGTGCCAATGCTCTCATTCAATTGCATGTATATGTCAAGGTCCAAGAATTTTTGCCATCTGAAAGGTTCAATAAATAAATTTAGATTTTTTAAAGGCAGATGCAACTGCCACGTAAAAACTCAGCATACTCCCAGTATTTGCTAAAATGATAGCATTGGATCAGGTTGGAGATTTGACAAAGTAATTTCAAACTAGTTCTTGTAATCTTCTCTTTGGTTTTGGCTGTTTGGCATGTGTCAAGAAATCACAATATTAAATAAAGACGATGTTGTGATTGAAGGAATAACTTGAGACTTTAAATAAATAAATATATTGTTTTTTTGTAGCTGCTAGGGTTTATGAATCTTCTGCTCCATGAAAAAATGCAATAACTTTATCTTTAGATTTTTTAAATGCAGATGCAATCGGCATTCTGAGCATTAGCTGAAATGGTAGCGTTGGTTGAGATTTTACAATGTAGTTTCAAATAGGTATATGTAAATTTCTGCTTGGTTTTGATTTTTGGCAGGTCTTCAAGAAATCATAGTAAAAACTGTAGATTGTGAAAATAAACATATGTATTATTTTTGAAGCCAACGTTATATTAGTAGCAAAATAAGTTGATCAATTGCTTGACCTTTGTATTATGTTGCAATATCTTTGTGTCGGACTTGATTGTGAATTATAGGGACAAGCAATCCTACAATGATCAAGGAAAAGTATCATTATGAAGAGGAAGATTTAAATATTGATATTCAATTAGAAGGTTTTAATACCATCTATCCCAAACAAAGCTAGGAAAAAAGGACTGCATTCTAAATGAGTAAACCAAACAATTTAACAAAACGACTGACTATTAGAACAGCAGTGAACACAAGAGTTCCAAGAGAAGCGTCCTCTAGAAAACATAAGGTAGGCAAGAATTTGCAACAGGAGGCATCCTCTAGAAAACCCGAGATAAAATTAGTGAGAGCCAATGTTGAAGTAAAAGCCAAATTTAGAAGTAATGAATGAATGGTTGAGCATAGAGAGATATCAGATAGCATTTAAAAATGCTCGACACAAACATTTAAGAGTATCATATTTGAAGGTTGCCTCATCAGCAATATGCACGTCCATTGGAAAGCCTTGAATTCTGTTTCTTGATAATAACAATTGTTGAGATTTTTGCCAAATTCACTTTGAAGAGTGGTGATTGATTGGTTCACAAATATTCGAAGCATTAATGCAACCATTTGGGAGACTCAAGAGAGCATCGAGAAATAATTTAAATTCCTAAGTGATAAAAATTTGATATTGTTACAACAATATGTAATACTCCATAATAATCATAAAAATATGTGATCCTACAATAGGAAGCTCAAGAAACTATTGGATAGACTTGAGAACAAACCAGTTGAAAGCTTGAAGAAGTGATCATCCATTCAAGGTTTGAAACCCTTATTTATTAAGGAGCATGTCTTGTGAGAATTAGTATCAGAAATCCTTGTGGTCAAAGAGGTGAACATGATAGTTTTAATTGAATTGAATATAAGCAGGTATTATTATGGCTCTTTAGAGAGATATATCTTGGATGACGATAAAATTAGAGAAGGATATCAAAGATGAAGGGAGATATCTTTGATATAGAGATTGCAAATCAAAAAGCTCATACTAGGGCTAATTGTTCAAAGACTATGTTTTGTCCATATAGTAAAAAATTGCTTGCACAACTTAAAAAAATAAGGGTGCCCAAATATTCTTAACCCAAGGAAAGCTATCCATGGAACCTACAACCTTGATGAAGCACAACCATAACATATCTATTAGTGTGTAAATAAGTATTAGAACTAAAGACCTAATGAAGTGCCAAAAATTGAAAGCCAGATTCAGAACAATGAACAAGGTCATCCAATTATAGTGTTGGAAGTGCAACAAGTGGGGTCGTTTAACAATAAATTACCCTACAAGCCAAAGTAACATTAGAATTTATCATAGTACGGATTTGGAGACCATAGTGATGACAACAACACCAACATGATTAAGGTAAAACAAGTCACCGACATAATTGACTTTAAATGTAGATTCTTTGAAAGCTGCCCTCGCCTCTAAATCAGTTGATTAAATGAATAGAACAGCAGAAAAAAAATATTAGGAATATAAATTCTGCAAAAGGAAATCTCTGTATTAGCGATAGTTCAGAAACAGAGCATAATTTTATATCTTAAAAAAACCATTGAATGGTCTATATTATTCATGTCTATTGAGAGGTATTGATAGGTCAATAAGTGATTTTTTTAATCAATATTTTTATTATTGTTATTTTCTTTTCATTGATATTCTATTCATTTAATCACTTGTTTTAAAGGTGAGCTGCTTTCAAAAATCTACATTTGAACACGAGGTTATGACGAGTATTTGATTGCAAGTAAAGAAATCTTTTTATGTTCCCAAAAACACATAAATAAAGAATGATCAAATTAAGAGTAGAAATTTCAAGATAAATGTTGAAGGGAGGTGACAATCACATATAGGTGTAGTAAAAAACAAATTTGGGTTGAGGTAAAGCTATTGCAAGAAAAGTCTCACAATCCGTTATACTAATGAATTTAAAAGATTATTTGTAAAACATTTGGAATTGAAAAATTATATACTATTACTATACAAATCAATTGTAGATCAAAATGTATTATGATTTCTTATGGTTCAAAAGGTAAATATTGGTACTAAATCATTTAAATTAAATTATATAATCATCTCAATTGAAAGAATACCTATGATACATTATAGGGTTGACGCTAGTTGATGATAGCCAAATTTAATCCAAACTCAAATCTTTAAATTATTTTGTTATGAAAATAAAGGCTGGAAATATATAATATGTTTGAGGAAATAGACCACGAGTGAGGAAATAGTTTCGTTAGAAGATTCATGGATTTAGGCCTTGAAGATGCTTGGTAGATGGAAATCAAGGTAAAATAAAGATTAATGATGAAGGGATTTTGGAGTTGCAATTTTGCTTTGAAATGAAACCAAATTTGTTAGGACCCTTACATCCTATTATTCTCTAATTATAAGGAACAATGCAAGAATCATACTTTGGTTATTTAGTTAATATTGCATTATCTAGATTTATTCCACATCCATCACATGAAGTTTGAATTGTATAACGAATTAAATATTCTGTGGATATATCTCATTTGGGTTTGACCTCATATGTCATTTCTTGTGATGATTATGTAATGGTGTTATAATGAAGACATGATTATCTTGAATCATATTTTGTAAAAGAGCTTTTGCTCTTAAGGAGGTTGTCCTCTCAAAGAGGCTTGTAATAATCTACATTTTATTTATAAGCATACCCATAGTTGTAACTATTCTCTATGTTCAATAATCATCATGCTTTGTTTGCATATTATTATTTTTGTTTTGAATATATTTTGTAGCTAAGAATATTACAAGTATAATTGAGCCCTTTCTAGAGTCATTTCCAATAATAACAACATTTAATAGTTTATTGCAACTACCCATTTTATGCTCTCACTCAAGTGACATAAGATTAAGATAAATTTCATAAATTTATGTAGTCCTATGACTCATCTTGGTTTATATAACCAAGGTATTTTCATTGTAACCTTATTTGATCAATTTCTATCATATTGAATTATAATTATGTACTCACATTATACATTTCATAATTTGAGGGAAGTGTCCAAGAAGAGGAGGAATTTGGAAGTGATAGTATCAAAGACTATGATAAGGATGAGGATGTTAATGTCGATGATGAAGTTGAGGTTTTTATTGGAGAAGAGGAAGAAGACTACAAGAGGGAGGATGATGTTACATATACAAGGACTTAGTTTGAGATTGACACAAAGATTCATGATATTGAAAATAATATAGGCATGGAAGAAAATAATGATCTTAAGGTTTAGGTTGCTAATATCCATGTTCGCACTATGCAAGAGTCTAAGTTTGAGTCTTTGCATTCTGTTGCTCAAGAAATTTAACAAGATGGGGCAAACCCTTAACAACATAATTTCTGTAACAAATGGTATCATGACAGTTGCCCTAGTGGAGTTTCCTTCATTGAGGATCCTAAGGATAGCATTGCCTAGACTGTTGTTTGACGACGTAGGAATAACTTTTCTTCAAACTCTTTCCCACCATCTCTTGCAGTGTGAGTTGGGCCTTTCCTCTAAAGGGCTCCTAGCCTCTGTGCTATGTGTTCTATCTTTTTAGTCAACATCTTTTGTGTTGTCTATGTGTTGTTAACCTATTTTTTCACTTTTTGGCCTTGTTTATGTAAGGGTGCCCCCCTTGTTAGGCAGCTTAACTAATAAAAAATAAATAGTATCATGAATAAAGTTGTTTTGGGTACTCATTTAGGCCAATTAAAGATAAAAAAAGAAAAAAAGAAAAAAGAAAAAATGGGCTTCTTACCCCAGTTATAGGCTTGTGTACCCACCTCATGCTATCAGAGGATTCACACGTCTTCAATGAAATCATATTAGTGGTAAAACACCCACCACCAAATAACTTAAATAAGTATAAAACCATACATCCGTAAAGTGGTTTATTTTAGGTGTAAATGTAGTTTTCAATTAGAAATAATGGTTTACCACCCATGAAGGTGGTTTTGAGAATGAGAATAATGCTATTGAGGTCCAAAAGAACATTTTGGCTTTAGAGGAACATATTTAGGTTATAGGTGGTGACATGAATGAGGGGGTCAAATTGTTCCTAGAAAAACATCAAAGGATCATAGTACATTTAATTTTAATAAATTACTCATTTTGCAAACATAAAACTCAAACACACAAAAGTAGAAACATCCTTTATTAGTTATGATTACCGAGTACATCTTAATATGAAAGGCTCTACCGACGTGTTTAGGGCTCCTGCAGCTACCGCTTCATGGGATCCTGTTCCTGCTTCTGCTACCGCCGCCGCCGCTGCAGCAGCTGCTTTGAAGGCTGCTCCCGTCGCACCTCCTGTTGCAGAGCTCACTGCCGATGCTGCCGTGGGTAGCCGACTTCCCTCCTGCGACCTTTCTCTGGTCTCAGAAGGGGGTGCAGAGGATGCTTTGTCTCCTGCTAAAGCGCCTGCCTAGGCTCCTCCTTCTGGTGGCGTTAGGGCATCAGGCTCCTTGTTGAAGGCTGGGGTTGCCGGTTCTGTTCCTCTGGTGTCTGTTAGGGAGCATTATGTTCTTGAGAGCTCCTCTCAGCACTTGCCGGCTGCCTCCTATCTTTCTCTAGCCTCCGGACACAAGGGTGCTGCTCCTCTTCATGTCTCTAACCCTCCAATCCTCTCTTTGGATGATGAGGTTGTGAAAGACATTGAAGGAGCGTCCTTTGTCTTCTCAAGGAATGATTTAATCTGTAGATTTAAGGGCTTCTGGCCTAGTCTCTCTGAGCTGCATGCTTGGATCACGCGCTAGTGGGATCCGATCATCTCAGATTCTATTCACATTTTCCCTCTGACAAGGGGTTTCTTCATAGACAAGTTTGAGAATATTGCTGATAGGAATTTGATTCTTTGCAATATTTTCTTTAGTTGGGATGCCTGGTTCATGCTCATGGTGAAGCCCTGGCATCCTGACTTTGACACCTCTTCTGAGACTTTCTCCAAGGTTCCTACTTGGGTAAGGCTTCCCAACCTTCCTCTTCATTTTTGGGTAGATTCTCTGCTCAAAGCTGTGGGTGCGACTCTTGGGGATTTTCTGATGATTGATGAGGGATCTGAAGATATTCTTCTTTCTACTTATGCAAGGATTCTAGTTGATTTGGATTATTCTAAGGGTCTTCCGGAAAAGATTAAGTTAAAGCATCCCAAAGGATCCTGAATCCAATCATTGGATTATGAAGGACTCCCTTTCAGATGCATACATTGTTTTAAAATTGGTCACTTAGTGGATCAATGTGGATTGGAAAAGGTCAAAAAACCTGCTTCTTGGTGGAAGGGGGCCTCCTCCCAACATTTCTATGTTGTGAAAGACTCAGCTACTAGAAGACTTTCCCAAGTTGTTTCTTCTTCTCAGGAGACTACGGAGGCCTCTATGCCTCTAGGGGCTGACGCTGGCTCTTCCCTAGGTGTTGATCCCATCCATGGAATGCCTCATTGTACGGACTCCGTAGTCCGGGGTTCTGTTGGAAGCGAGGCTTCTATTCCTCTTTCTGATATAGCTCCATTGGGTCACTCTGGATTGGGAGCTAATGATTCTACTTCTTTGGGATCTACTGGCCCTATCCTGGGACATTCTCGTGTCTCTCTGATTGAGGGTGCTTTGGTTCTTGATTCATCTTCTTGGCAAGATCTGGCTAAGAAAGCGGAAGATGGGTGGACTTTGTGAAAGAAAAAAAGAAAAAACCTAAACTTCAACCCTCTTTTGATATGTCCCTTTGTTCCCAGATGGGGAAGAAATGACATTTCTTGGGCTTTTCTATGCGGACTGCTGGACCTAAGCGGGAAGGAATTATTTTTGAAGTCTGCTAGAAGCTTCATGGCTACTGGTTTTTTGTTTGGTCCAGGTTGAGGGAACCTGTTGAAAAACCCTCGCTGTGGTCTTGATCTGTTCCATTTTAGAGTACTTTATTGAAAATCTCTTATGACCATCTTGTATAGGGTTTCGGGGGTCCCATTAAAACCTGTTTTCCTCTAATAAAAAACATCCTTTATTAGTTAGAGTCGGTTGATCAGGATTTCTTCTGCTAATGGAGAGTGCCTTTAGATAATCACTTGATCATATTGCTTCGGTCCTACATTTTTCCTCATTTGGTCTAGGGGGTGTGGAAGGAAAGAAACAATAGAATCTTTTAGGATTGTGCTCTCCCCCCTGAGATGGTTTATAATTTTTTTTAGAGCCATTGAGGAGAATATTAGTCTAGCTAATAATATCTCCTCTAATAGACATAATATATATATTTTTTGAGTATGATTTAATCGTCTCTAAGGAATGAAGGATCAAGTGTGACATCTCAAAGTCTATTTGTCCTGTGAAGAGACCTAGGGATGGAGTGGTTTGGTGTTTTCCTCCTAAGGGATGGGTTAAAATCAATTTTGATGGGGCGACTAAAGAGAATCCTAGGTTGGCTGGGTGTGGGGGAGTGGTTAGAGATGAGAATAGAAAATGAATTGCGGTGAGGGTGCTCCCCATGGGAAACTAGACTAACCACCTTGCCAAGGCTATGAGGGCTTACCAAGGCCCTGTCCTTGCTAGGAGGCTCAACTACAGAATGGTTTGGTTAGAAGGGGATTCAAATAATATTATTGTCTTAAAGGTGAAGTTAAAGCATCATGGACTATTGAGGGATTGATAAAATCCTCTTTAGACATAATTAAAACTATTGATTTGTGTTATGCCTTTAGGGAAATTAACATTTTCACTGATTGTTTAGCTAATATGGGGGTTAAGGCCAACTTGAAGCTTATGTGGCAGGGTGGAGTCTTCCAAGTGATGTCAAGGTTCTTCTTACACACGATAGAATTCATGGTAAGGTGTGCAATGCTACCACATTGTGCAATGATGACAAGGACTGATAGGTTTATGATGGTTATTTATGGAAAATATCCGGTTGATTGGATGACACTTGATGTTAGAAGCATCTCACACACTTTTTGGGTGATTTAGAGCCTTTTTTGGACCGTTTGGTGCTGGCTTTTGGCTATCTTTCTCTTTTGTTCAGAGAATTTAGCTGAGGAAAGAATGGGAGGTGAGAGGAGAAGGGTGGAGCTGTCTAACTCCAATGCTCGGAAGGTGAATGCCATTGTCTGGCACATTTTGCAGAAGGGAGAAGTCATAGAGTACATGGACATACTTCATGGGAGGGACCCTAGTGTTACAAAGTTCTTTACGAAGGAATGGAAGGATGAATACATTAATATTTCTAGGAGGACGATTAAGGTGGATGAGAGTTTGATTGCTAAGATCACCGATCTTTCCTTAGAGTTAATGAAGGACATGAAGATCTCAGAGGCGGCGATAAAGAAATTTCCTAAGGATGCCCAGAAGAAGAAGAAACTGGTGAAGGTTAATAAGAGAAGCTATGATCCCAAGCAAATAAAATTATTTTGGAGGGATGTTCTGAGGGTAGTTATAGAATAATTCTCCCTGATGGTCACTTCACATGGTTTATAGACATCACTTTGTGCTGCTCAACCATTTTAGGTATGGTGTGCAAGTCTCTTTTCCCTTCTACTCGACGTCTTCTTTAAATGCCAGTATCTTAGTTAATAGAGATAGCCTCAGGAAGAACCCGGTTCTCCATGAGGCCTTATCTTGCTTATCTTTGAGCATTTTAAAGATAATTATATAGGCCCTCAACCCCTTTCTATTTTTGATTTTGAGGAGGAGAGGGAGGGTATTGACAAGTCTAAAGATGATGGGTGGCAGACGAATGCTGATGAGGAGGTTGAGGTTACACCCCTAAGAAGAAACCTAAGTTGGGTGGGTTTTCCCCTACCTTATTTGAGTGTAAAATAAGGGGAAGGCCTCGACTCTCTCCCTAGACTCTAATAGAAAAAATATGGGCAAGTCTAAACCCAACCGCAACAGAGTTAAGGAGGTAGCTTTTGAGGAGTCCTCGAGGGTTAAGACTCATGATATGCCCATTTCCCCCTATGTGTATGAAGATTCTCTTCATCCATATGGGGAGGAGGAGGATAATTCTCATGCCAATGATGATCTCAATGAATCTGATTTTAGTCCTAATAAGGAAATTACTATTGGGGTTTTGGAGATGCTGGACATAGTTTTGTGGATTTTTATTGTTTGATTATGTGGTCCTTTCATGAAATTAAAGACCTTAACTTGAAGTAGAGAGATCTCTAGAAAACTAGAGGAGATTCATGCCACAGGGGTTGTGAAGGAATTTGTTCATGCTAAAGAGTTATGGACTGAGGTGGAAAAGAATGCCCTTATTAACTACCTATCTATAACTATGCAAAATATAGAAAAAATGAAGTGAGACTATGATAATAAAGTTGGGGACTTAAATGGTAAAATGCATAAATTGGATACTACATTGCACAATATCATGGAGAAAATCTGCAAGGTGCTTAAGTCCTTGATTGAGAATATGAAAACCAGGGTGGCTAAGTTGGAGCAGATGTACCAGGAAAAGACCATTGTGGAGGTGGACATCAAGAAGGATACTGGTCTAGAAGTTTCTAATAGTCCCAACAAACATACCTGGGCTAATACCAAGAAGAAGATGATAAAGCTCCCTCAGGACATAATTGAGCTCAAGAAGGTTGTAGACATCATGAACTAATTAGAGATGGAGGCTATTGAGCAACTGAAGAATTTGACTTAGGGTTGTTCTAGTTGCTGGCCCTGTTGTTTGTTTTTGCTGGTGTTTTGCTGGTTTCTGTCTTGTGCTGGCTCCTTGCTGTTGATTTCTCTGTTCCTTGTGCCAATGTTTATATTTTGTAGACTTTTGGTCTTGTCTATTTATTTCTATGCTTTGATTCTTATTTTGTCAAAACCTATTTTTGCCTTAATTAAAAACATCCTTTATTAGTTGTTTTTAAGATAATAATAGCCTAGTCATATGATGCAGAAGTCTCTAAGTTGATAATGTCTTCTTCAATGATCACTTGCATCCATGGTGTTGCTTCCGTCCATGGCACATTTTCAAGTTTGTACGATGCCGATGATGTTGGCTTGTAGTGGGGGCTTTTGTTGGTGTTTAAATCCTGTTCAGATTCCTCCACCTCAATGCTCCCTGGGTTGGGGTCTTTTTTGGGTGCTACTCCACCTTTGGCTGTGGGTGATTTGAGGGTTCTTATTGTTGTTCTAGGCACTGCTAGTGGAAGGGTTTCTATTGGAGTGGTTCTCAATAGGAACTCTTCTTGGAGACCTAACATTAGGTCTATGAAGGTTGTGAATGAGGGGATCAAATCCTCTCTCTATTGTTGGTGGCATTTTCAAGTTTTTGGAATGTAGACGATGCTGGGTTGGGGTCTTTTCTGAGTGCTACTCCACCTTTGGCTATGGGTGATTTGAGGGTTCTTATTTTTGTTCTAGGCACTACTGGTGGAAGGGTTTCTATTGGAGTGGTTCTCAATAGTAACTCTTCTTGGAGACCTGACATTAGGTCTATGAAGGTTGTGAATGAGGGGATCAAATCTTCTCTCTATTGTTGGTGGAATTTTCAAGTTTGTGGAATGTAGACGATGCTGGCTTGTAGTGGGGTGTTTCATTGGCATCTAAATCCCATCTAGATTCCTTTTCCTCAACACTCCCTAGGTTGGGGTCTTTTGTAGGTGATACTCCACCTATGGTTGTGGGTAATTTAGGGGTCTTGTTGTTGTTCTAAGCACTGCTGGTGGAAGGCTTTTTGTTGGAGTGGTACTCACCAAGTAATCTTCTTAGAGACCTTACATTGGGTCTGCAAAGGCCATGAATTAGGGGGTCCCCTCAAAGCCTCTCTCTACTTCTAGTGGATGGAACTTTGCATGTGTTGCCAAATCTACTACTACTATCCCTTCAAAGGAAAAATATCGACCACTTGCCTGTGCCAAGACATCTCTTGTGGTGGTGTGTGGCCTAGATGTGGTGGATAATGTGGATTTATACAAACTTTGCAGGTTAGTTTGTAGACTTACCAATTTATAGTCTTCTCTTTTGGATCTTCATACTTGGGCGACATATTCTTGGAGATATATATTTTCTAGTTACATTGAGCCTTTCTCTTGTGCAAAAGGTTTTTTTTTGTTGTTTCTTTTGAAGAACAAGATTTGGTGCTGAGCAAGTTGTGGGTTCAAGGGAATCCGTCCCTCTTGGATAAATCCCCAAAAATATCCTTTAGCCCTCTTATTGAACCAATAAGTGTGCATCTAGTATGGGTTCATCTCTCCAATATTCCCCTTCATTTTTGGGAGAATTCTTATTTTGAGGCCATCAACAACTCTATTGGCCATTTCTTAGAGGTGGTTGAGGCCACAACTACTATAAGCATCTCTACATTCGATCACATTTTAGTTGATATTGGCATCTCCACACCCCTTCCAGGGGATTTGGTTCTTATGGTCAGGGATAGGCCATGGACTCAATCATTGGATTATGAGGGCCCCCATTTTGATGTTGGTGGTGCTTCACTATTGGACATCTAGATATATATTGTTCTCTCTCACATCATAAAGGTATTGCCACTCGGTGGAAGGATTCTCTTGATGATCATTTGACTATCTTGGCCTCCAATTCTCCCTTTGACAACTCTTCATAGGTTGTTGATGACTCCCCTCAAGGTGAAGCTCCTGTTGCTGATTTGGCCTCCTTAGACCTAGTGGACCCAATTCCACCTCTTGCTATTTCTAGCCCCCCCTTTGATTACATGGACCATCCTCTAGCTATTTCTCTTGATATGCTCCAACCTTTGGATGATGAACTATAACTTTACCAATAGTTTTCTCCTTGTGATGATAGTCTCACACAGAGGGTTCCACCACCTCCTCCCCCTTGTGGTGGGGACCCTGGTGATAGTATCACCTAGATGGTTGTCTGCTAGCAAAAGAAAAATCACTCTTTGGACTCTCACTCTCCTCCTTACATTGTGGGTGAGTTGTATACCCACTCTTGATGTGGGTTATTGGTTGTTTTTCTAGTGTGCCGTTAATGGTCTTTTTTTGACCTTGCTATAAATAGTCATTTTGGTCTATGGTTTTTACTCCCTCAAGTTGTAGTTTTGTAAGAGACAACACCCTTGTTTTGCTACTTATTAATATAAAAAACATTCTCTATCATTCATCTCATGCTAAATAGGAAACCTTAGAGGAATAGATTTCTCATGTTTAGGGGATCGTGGTCCACATTAGATTATACTCTGCCCAAGTTTCCTTATGAATATGAAGTGTTTTCCTATAGAAACTAAATGGATGAGGCTAGGGGACTAATTACAGTTTATGTTTCAACAACCTATTTTTTCACATTGAGTTTCTTATACTGTAAATAAAATCTAGAATAAGTAAAAAAATATATTTTGTACGATTAATAAGTTCTAGCTATTATGAATTGAGGTTACATTGACTAATATTGCATTTGATTCATTTCCTTCTATTGATTAATTTATAGTAAACTCAAGTCTCTAAATCACTATTTTCGGGTTTCAAAAAGATAAAATTGACAAAGCATGTATCTTTTTGATCTTGCCTAAGCTTTGACGGCCATTTTGATTGCTCTCTTCTACTTTCCATTCTACTATGGATGCATTGGGTGATACATTTACTATTTATTATTTAAGGTTTATTTGATCATTTGACATGAGAACCAGGTAAGTTGATATAGTTGGATTCATTTTCTAGTTTTGAAAACCACACATTGGTTGCACAATCATCCAAAGGGAAATTTAAAAAGAATAGGAAGCATATGATAGAATATTATTAGGTAGTGATAGTTCCTATAATAAAAATTAGTTGAGTAAGAATATAAATGATGTCTTGAATGCTTGTATATGAAGAAATGATGATCAATGATGATAGAATAATGCTCACCATATACATTAGGAGATTATATGGAGAAACCCTTACAAAATAGGATAGGTCCGACAAGTAAAACCAAATGAGAAAGGGTACACCTTATAAAGCTTGGATTTCTATGTATATGATTTTCTAAATGTAATGTAAAAGAGATATGTACAAATATGATCTATGAAATTAGATGTAAGGAAGGGGAGATTGGAATGTGTGCACCTGTAAATGGAAGCGGAAGAATGAACTTTAAAATTGATTTTTATGACTATTGGACCCGCAAAATATTCTAATTTCCAAACTAGACAACCTACAAACTGTGAAATTGGAATCTTCAATTCTCTGCTATGTTCTAGGAATAGGTCGAACTTGGGGAGACCTATATTGGTATAGGTCAAACTTAACGATCTATACGTGACACTCTCAGAAAAAGAAACTAAAAACTAGGTCTGGGAGGTCTGAGACTGCTCTTTCCATTTTTGCAACTGATTTTGCAAATCTAAACTATCGAGTATAGGTCAAACTTACAACATATACCCGATACTATTGGTATCCAAAACATAAGAGTGGATATGGGAAAAATTTCCAAATGGGTATCTGGAACTATATTTGAATCTGGGTTCCAAAACCTGCAAATCTATAAAGTGTGTGTGTGTAGGTGGCTATAGGGGTTTGCCTTAGTCAACCCCCTATTTTGGTGATTTCCACCTTCATAGATAGCCACAAGAAATACTATAAAAATCATGATAGTACTTGCATATCTAGATTGTATCTCTAGAATGAAAAGGAGCTAGTAATGTAAGTGTAAAATGCCAAGATCTAACCCTAAGGGTGAAATCATAGCATGTAGATGCAATCAAGATGTGTAAATATTAAGTAACAATGTATAGATCTGAAAAAAACAAGGAGACCATACCAATCCCCCAAGGGAAAAAGTACACCTAGCCATCTTCAAAATCCATTTACAACTCCATGATGTAGAAATGATGTCTCGAATGCTTGATCATAAGTGTAGATGCTTGATGGGGAATGCTTGAATATTATGATCAACCCTTGTTTCAAATGGATAACATCAAAACTCGGGCTTCCACATTTCAATTGATTGTTGTCAAATTGGGATGTCCACCTTTCACTTTTGTATGTTCTTGTTATCTCAAAATAAAGCCAATGAGTTTCTTTTATAGTGATTTTGGGCTTCAAATTCACGAAGGTCGACTTTGCTAGGTGGGAAAATGAAAATAATCCACAATGGGCCCTGAAACTTACCAAAATTAACCCTTGAGGTATAGGTCACCCCAAGTGAAACCTATACCTGAAAGGGTTAATTTCAAGGTAAATTGTGTAGGTTTTAAGAGATGTTAAGTTGTTTGGGGAGAATTGAAAAGATAAGAAAGAAAATGGATCGCAAATGCATCCAAATATTGAATTTACCAAGATAGGACCTAAGAGGAAATGGATTTTGTAGTTGGAGGAAAAATAGAGGAGGATGAATAGAAATTATTCTACCTCAATTTTTGCACAATTTAGAAATGGAAAAATAGAGGATGCATAGAGATTAACTCCTACCTCAACTTTTACACCAATGAGAGAGGGGAATTGAGTGAAATTAAATTAGATGTAATTATAAAGTATTAAAATGAAATACACTAAGGAGGGTGATAAACAACCATTAAATTGTAGAGCACACAAGTGCTTACAATTTAAGATGATACATTTAGTACCCACTTTATTGGTATATGACACTATGTGCATATGCAAGCTAAAGTAGAAGGAACATCTATAAATGAAAAAGGATATAGAAAAATATGAAACACAAAGATCTTGTAAGAAAATGTTAGTAACTGCAACCCACAAAACTATATGTTAGTGATAATCATAAATAACCTAGGACTTACTAAGGAATATGGTGATGTTTGTGGGTAGCTATATGCCCCCTATTTTGGCTTGCTATTTGGGAAGGTGAAACAAGGAATCATGTTTACTGCAATGAACTATGAAATTAAAGTGTTGAAAAATACCTTTCCTAAATGTTCAATATGTTTCCTAAACCTTTAAAAAAGTACTTGGATAGCAAGGACACTGAATCACAATTCCAACGCCTATAACTGTGTGGAAATCAAAGCTCCCAAGCTCAAGCTATGATCAAATTATTATAGAAAGGTAATAATAATGATAACTATTGACTAGGGATAGATAGAAAATGCAAAAGATAACTACCTCAAAAAAGTGGAAATAATTTAGTTATTACCTTTTGAGAATCTCATATGTGATTCTTACCTTCATCGTGCTATTGTGAAGAAGAAATAAGAAGATTAGGAGAAAATGCTGAAGAGGGTGCTACTGGAGCCTACAGGTATGTCTGAATTCTTGTTCTATTCTTTTATTTCCATCATTCTTTTCCTTTTGTAGTAGGTGTAGGATGTCGATTGTAGTGATGTTATTATGCCATTTTGAGTTAGAAACCCAAAATTTTGATCCATACCTAGGAATTCGACTTGTATCTAGGAAGTCAACCTGTACTTGAGTATAAATTCAACCTCTACCTCGAAAGTTGACTTGTACCTAGGTGTTTCTAATTTCTACATATTAGATATATTTTTTTGAAGTACTGATGAAATTTTGTTGATTTGTGATTGTCGAACCTACCGATGTTGTGAGAACATCACGCCATGATGGTTATGTATTTCTTCATATAACAATACATGATACTACAACCATATGAGGTTCAGTTATTGAGATATGTTGGATTAGACTATGTATATTGTCTTCTACATATTTGATTTCATTGGGCTATGTTGATGGAACTTATGGAGAGATGGGATGATGATACATGCGAATTCCATCTACCTTCAGGTAAGATGAAAGTCAGTTTGGAGGATGTATACAAGATCATGAGACTACCTATCTGAGGACGAACAATGAGTTTCCACAATCAAGGGATGATATTGAGGTAGACTGACACCATATGTACTGTTGCAATCAGGCTCAGATTCATACCCATAGAGATCACCTTAGGATGAAGGCCATACTAAATACCACATTGGGGGTACCTTTGATCAGGAAGGTGGTATTATGACTTGTCGCTATTGTTGTATCGCCTAATATTAAGGGGACCATATTTATACTCCACTAACATATACAATACAAAGGATGGAGAGACAATGAGTGGTATGCTTGTGGGGAAGGAGCATGTTGGTCCACTTAGACTATGAGCTCAGTGGATATGTGTGATATCAGAGACAAAGCCTAGCAGTGTGCACACTATTTTAGGTATGGGTGTTAAAGCACATCACATGGACCAGGCTAGTGGGATACTCCATAAAAATAGATGAAACCGATCCATGAGCATATGGCTATCCATTGAGTGGGATGTGGTAGTTCAAAGACCTATTATAGTGGAGGGTTACCTTTGATCAGTTACAAATCACTGATGTTGTATGGAGACCATATAGGAAAATTCCAACTTGGAGAGGGAGTGATGTACAAATAAGATGCATGCATAGGCACATATATTTGGAGGGGAGGAATAGCTACATAATGGTTCCATATTACTTTGATAGAGTACTACGATAGTTCAGTTTGACACAGACTTCTCCGACATGAGTGCTATTGGATACCCATTGACAAGGATACATAGAGAGACTTGTGACCATAGCGTGATCTACCATGAATGATGCAAAGGAGATAGACCTAGAGGGAGAGAAGGATACTAAGGTAGAAACCATGATAAGTGACATGGGCATGATCTGATACTACCTTATATACCTTAGGGTGGAGGGGATCAATTCCATCTTCCTAGCATACTACCTTAATGGAGATCCAAGGCCACTCTTTAGAGCACATCATAGAGTATCCAGGAATGGGGATAATGACAATGATGATGATGATGAGGATGACAATGATACATGCAAGGAGAACAAAGAGGATGAGTATTTAAGAGAAATAGTAGAGGCAACACCCATGACATAGGACCATGATACAATGAAAGAGCATCCCAGAGGGGGAATATATATTACTCCTGTACAGAGTTGACGACTAAGAGCCTCTTCAGAGATGCCTAACCTGAGGGACATGAGCTATCAATAGCATGGAGAGTCCAAATAGTCCACGCCCCCTACAAAATCCTAAGGGAAAGTCTTCATATTTCTGACTATTGATGACCCAAACTTCTAGGAGGGAGATCTAGGTGTGATAAGATAAGTTTTCTTAAGTGTAAATTAATAAATATGTATAATTATAATTTTATTAATATTTTTCATGTTTTAGTAGGTGTTGAGGGATGAAGAAAAGTTGTGAGAGATATCATGAGTGATACCACCATAGCATCGAGTACTCCTTCATCCTCTTAGGTGAGATTTGAGCCACAATGAAACCTTGGATGGTACAAGGATCTTTTCACACCCGTGCATGTATAGATACAACTATTGAGAGAGAGGAGACCATATTGAGTGGGAGTTGAGAGAGACCCAATGTGGGCTTTAGGATTTGCAAGAAAGATAGAGTCAGAGCTCATCTAAGATCCATACCCATACCTCATGTTCTCATAGACCATCCATCTCAACACAAACATTTGCTTCTCACTACAAATTAGAGAGATTCGGGAGTCACCAGCCTATGGAAGGGCAGTGATGTGATGGTCATATTTAGATATATAAGGTACATTTATATATATATATATATATATATATATATATATATATATATATATATATATATATATATATATATATATATATATATATATATATATATATATATATATATATATATATATATATATATATATATATATATATATATATATATATATATATATATATATATATATATATATATATATATATATATATATATATATATATATATATATATATATATATATATATATATATATATATATATATATATATATATAATGATGCATCTTATGGTTTCATCTTTATGTCTACTTGTAAAGTCTCTATGATTATTTTTATGTAACCAATAGCATAAAGATTAAAGTGATATACATTTGAGAATAAATGAGCATGTTATGAAGGATAACCAAACACTAATTTATTCTAACATAATATTGATGAAAATAAAATGCGCAAGTATCTTCTAGGTAATATCTAACCATAAGTGCTTAACACACCACACATAATATTCAAGACCAAAATGTACAAATTCTTGTCTAGAATGAATCAAGAACACATAACAATCTAAAATATAAAGAAAACACAAGAATATGCAAAGATGAATAGCATAGAGAAAGAGAGAAAGGGAGAAAAAGAAAGTCAGGCATAATATCAACGCAAATGCATAGATAATTTGTATGCGCTAGAGCCATAAACATATATGATGATATAAGGACCAAGTTGATTAGGACTAAACATTCCTTTTTCACCAAGTAGAGCATTAACGTTACATTGATTATCATAAAGAACAAAGTCTCCAATAAAAAAAGAACGTTCAATCACTTTATTATTGAATTATTTCCAAATAGATTTATGATAAGCTTTGATATGTTCAAGGGCATTAATACGCTATTCATCTAACATTTAAAGTTGTTGTAAAAGTTGTTTTATGAAAGTGTCATTGTTAGTTATACTATTAACAATCTTAATGAAGTAATTTATAACTCTAAAGGCATAATGACATCAACACCATAAACCAAATTATAAGATGTTCCAGTTGCAGTGTAGACACTTGTACAATAAGCCCATAATGCATAGGTTAACTACGTATGCCAATCCTTTGCATGTTTATTAACAGTCTTCCTCAGGGTTTGTTTAATAACCTTGTTATATGCTTCAGCTTGTCCATTAGATTGAGGATAATGAGTAGAAAAATACTACTTAATATGGTATTTTCCCAAAAACTTAGTTACTTCATTATTTTAAAAGGAGTTCTATTTTCATATATTATTGTAGAAGGAATACCGAATCTAGCAATGATGTTTTTGAAAGAAAGTTACAAATGACATCAGTCATATTAGAGTGAAGAGGAACTACTTCTACCCACTTAGTAAAGTAATTAGCAGTAGTGAGAATGTAAGTATGTCCTCGAGAATAAGGAGGTGATATTTTACTAATAATATCCAAAGCCCACAAGCTAAAGGGCCATGAAGCTACTTGAGAGGGGAGTTCATGTGTAGGAGCATGGATAAGCCTATTATGCTGTTGACATTGAGGACATCTTTTGACAAAGGAAAAATAATCTTGTTCCATAGTTTTCCAATAATATCCCACACAAATAATCTTGTTAACTAAGGACTTTCCACCAAAATGCCCACCACAAGATCCTGAATGAGATTTTTATAAAGCAATAGGGATCTTAGTTTTATTTAGGCATCTAAGTAAAAGACCATCATAGGAGCGCCTATAGAGAATATCAACAAGAATAATGTATCTTATAGAAAGCTTCCACATTTGAGCTCTAGTATTCCTTGTTGCAGATTTAGGAAAAGTACCATCTCTCAAGTAATGAAAGACATGTGAGTACCACTCATCCGAATTTAGACTAAAAAAAAGTTTCAAGACTAGGACTTTTAGAAATTGCAGGAGTGATCGAAATATGTATGTTGAATTGATAACTTTAATCATTGTCCTCTAAAGAAATAAGAGATGCTACACTAGCCATAACATATGCATGTCAATTATATTTTTGAGGTAATGATGAGATAGAATGAGAGGTAAAATTAGAAATAAAACTTAAGGCCAAATCATGATATTGTGCCAACTTAACATTCTTATTTTGATAGGTTCCATTGATATGTTGCTTGATTAATTGTGAATAATCAAACATGTTGATGCTCTTAATATTAAGGGATAAAGCCACTTTTAATCTAGAAATAAGGGCTTCATATTACACAATGTTATTAGTACAAGAGAAGTTAAGATGATAAGATAAAGGAATAGATTTCTTTGAAGGAGATACAAGGATAACATCGGCACTAGAGCCAGTTTTACATCAAGAACCATCAAAGTAAAATTCTCAAGTATCATCAGTGTCAATCAGTAACACAAATTCATCAAGAAAAGTAATAGGATTAGAAATTGAAGTAGATGACGGAGCTTTAACAAGATGATCTATCAAATCCTGTCCTTTAATTAATTTTTGAGAGACAAAATTTAATTCAAACTCACTTAAGAGCATAACCCATTTAGCTAAACATCTCGATAGGTCAATGGTGCAGGGAACAAGGTGAAAATTGGGTTTAATAGAGCATATAGACTATATAGTATTGGAAGTATTGTTTTTGTGTGTATGAGTCTTTTTAATAGCTGTGTGTAAGTTTTCCATAAAGTCCTCATATGTGGTGGCAAAGCTTAGGTGACAACCCTATAAGCTCACTGAGCCTTTAGCCACCTAGAACAAGTAGGGAGTTATGGATTATATTTTTAGAAAAGGTTTTGGTGTGTGCTAAAAAACAATGGGAAAAATCCAAAAGGTTTTCATTAGAGCTCCATATGTCAAAAATGCAAAAGTTGCATCATTGCAAGTTTTTACAACTTTGCAAGTTTTTGAAAATCTTATTTTTTTGCTTCAGCTTGAATGTAACTTCTCCCAAGGGTGTTGTGATGTTTCATCAGGAGTTACAGGTTGAGATCCTTCAAAATATATGAAGGCTAAATCTTTGTATCAAACTTTGAAGAAGAAAAGAACCAGTTTTACTATTTTTCCTATAAATTTTTACCATTACCGACCTTTGTACAACCCTATATGACTGCATATGTGTAGAGTGTTACATGCATGTTCTAATATAAATAGTTAGCTTTCATTTTCAAGTGATTTGAGGTCTTGAAGTGCGAGGAGACATGAGAGATCTAGATTTTTGTATCAGTGGGTCTGACTGTAACCTGTAGTAAGGGTTTTGAGATAGAGATGGCTATAACTTGAACTCCCAAGAGTGTCTTCTCATGGATCTTGGAGAGATTCAAGGTAAGATTATTTATTTTATGTTTTCAGTTTCCATTTTGTATATCATGCAGGAAGGAGGAGATAAACTGATGCCCTAGGTGGACAAATCAATGTGTCCATCGAGTATAAATTTGGAATCAACAACATAACCTCTATATCAAGGTGTTAAAGAAGCCAAAATTTAGGATTTGGCAATGTTTTAGGTCTCTTGAAATACTCCAAGTGATTAGAGGCATGAACCAATCCTTTAGGAGGTAGTTTCTTCTTTAGGTAAGCCTAATTAGGCTTATTTCAGTCTATCACCACAGTGAAACCATGACTACTGAGCTTAAGTGGGAAAATGTATCTTTTTAGTTTTCATTAAACATGAAAAGGGTATCCAAATATGTAAATTAATTTCCAATTCCTTTGGAAATTTCTTGAGAAATTGAGGGAAACTGACATAAGGAGGGCTACTCAATTTTGTAAGTTTTATTGTTGAATCAAACAACAACTGGTTATGGGTGATTCAAAAATGATAAAATATTCTCTTCCTTAACATTATTAGATTATCCCCACAACCTTACACTACCATGCTAAGTCCTAGACCAAGTTATCAGTTTTACACCCAAAAGACTCTCTACACCGAGTCCTATCATGCACTGTTTTGAAGGCAAGATTCTTTTCATGATTTCATTCAGCCACTTTCACTCAAGGAGGATGGTGAAGTATAGGATGAGGGTTCAAGGTACACGATGAGTTCCTTGAGAGGCAAAGGAAATTAAAGGATACCTGTAGAAACCATTGGTGTTTAGGTCCCTTGATGTACCTTAGTTGAGTGAATTATCCTCCTAAGGGTTCCAAGGTTGCACCTTTGCATCATTTTTGGTATTAGAGAGAAAATATTTGTTGCTCTTAATTTATAAGGTTTTGTTACATGTCAGATAGGGAGTTTACAGTTGGAGGTGCCATAATGGTGACTAATGCAGAGTTAGCTAAAAAGGTTGAAGACCAAGAAGAAGATAATAGGCTATTGAGGGAAAGGTTGGCACAACTTGAATGTAAATTGGACCAAGTGGAAAGTGCAGTTGAAAGAAAGGGAGAAGAAAAGGTGGAGAAAGAGGATGATGAGAATGAGGAAGTATTTTAAGATGAAGATGACATGGTACCAGAACAAGAGAAGCCTTTTATAAAAGCATTCCAGGCATTGGGAAGAAAATCACTAGAACTACCCATTTTTAATTGCAAGATGAGGGAAAAGACAGTCATAGAATGGATTGAAGCTTTGGAAAACTATTTTGATTGTGATAAAAGTTTATAAGCACATAAGGTTAAGATAGCCAAGTCAATATTGAAGGGAGCAGAACAAACATGGTGGAAATTTATGTAGGAGGAAAGAGTCAAGGAAGGTAAGAAGAAAGTCCACTCATGGAAGAAAATGGTGTCTATGGTGAGGGAGACATACATCTCTAAAGACTATAAAGTTCAATTACACCAAAGAAGGCAAAATATCAGACAAAGAGACATGGACATTTTCACTTACACTGAAGAATTCCAAAATTTGAGTTTTTGGTCAAAAATCATAGAACCCGAGAGTGTTAAGGTAGAAAGGTACCTAAATGGTTTAAGACTTAACATTCAAGAGGAGTTGCAGTTACTAAGCCTCAATACAGTGGCCAAATGTTATAAGCTAGCCTTAAAGGCGGAGGAAAATATTATAAGAAGCTAATAAAATAGTGGTAGGAGTAGGGGGAGACAATCCTTCAGAGGTAGAGGCTCATTTAGAGGAAGAATTCCAAATTTTATGCCTCAATCAGAGCAACATCAAGAGGGGAACATATCTAATTCCTTTAGAGGTAATTTTAGAGGTAGAAGACCAAGCTTTAGAGGTAGATCATTAGGGAGATCAAATGGACCAATAAGGTTCTACAATTGCAATCAAGAGGATCACATGGCACACAAGCTTCCAAGAAAAGCCAGGTCAAGTTCTCAAGAATAAAGAAGAGCACATTTGGAACAAAAATCAAACTTACAAAATGAACCTGATTATTATGGCTATCCAGAGAAAGGAGAGGCTCTCATGATGAGGGGAACACTCTTGAAGATGCCTACATAATCAGAGCCGCCATAAAGGAAATCCATTTTCAAGACAAATTGTAAGGTAGGAAGAAACATTTGTAAGGTGTTGATAGATTCTAGCTAAAAAGAGAATTTTGTAGCTCTTAAGATGGTGGAGAAGTTGAAATTAGTAAGAATACCTCATCCATACCCCTACAAGGTATCATGGCTCAACAAGGGAAAACAAACATTGGTTGAGGAACAATCTTGGGTTGAGTTCCAAATTGGAGCCTACAAAGAGAATATTTTTTTTGATATAGTCAATATGGATTCCTTCCATTTAATCTTTGGAAGGCCATGGAAATATGACTTAAGGGAACAACATGATGGAGTCAAAAAAACATACACAATCACAAATAATGGAAAGGTCTTTTAATTACTACCTCTAACTGAACCAAGTCAAGAAGAAATAAGACCCAAAGAAGCCAAGATTATGGTGATGAGAAAGGAGTTTCTCAAGGATATTAAGGAGAATAAATGCCCACTTTTTGCACTAGTTCCAGTCTTAAAAGATAAATTCCAAGAAAGTAATGTGGATCAGATGAGGGAAGAATAAAAATCAAGAACCGAAGGTTCAAGTTTGAAAGTGGAAGCAATAGAAAACAAGGAACCAATTGTGGAGGAAGAAGTTAAACAAATTTTTGACAAGTACAAAGATGTCATAGCTGATGGAATGCCTAGAAGCCTACCTCCCATGAGAGAAATAAGTCATTGTATAGACATTATTCTAGGCTCAACATTACCCAACAAGGCTGCATATAAACTGACACCATAGAAAAATGAGATGGAAAAACAAATCCAAGAATTGCTTGAAGCTGGTCTGATTGGAAAGAGCTTAAGCCCATGTGCAGTACCTGCAGTACTAGCACTCGAGAAAGAAGGAACATGGAGACTTTGTACTGATTCTACAACGCTCAATAAGATAACAATAGGGTATAGATTTCTCATGCCTAGAATAGAAGATTTGCTTGATTGTTTGGGGGGTGCCAAGTACTTTTCCAAGATAGATTTAAAGAGTGGTTATCATTAGATAATGATTAGACTAGGGAATGAGTGGAAGACAACATTTAAAACAAATGAAGACTCTATGAGTAGAAGGTAATGCCATTTGGGTTATCTAATGCCCCTAGTACATTCATGAGACTCATGAATGAGGTACTCAAGGAATTTTCAGGTAAGTTTTTTATTGTATATCTAGATGATATATTAGTCTTTAGCAACACAAAGGAGGAGAAATTAAAGCATTTAGACATTGTATTGGAAAAAATACATGAAGATAAGCTAATGATAAACTTGGAGAAGTGTACAGAAGAGCTAACATACTTGGGTTTTGTGATCTCCAAAGGCAATCTTAAAATGGACCAAAATAAGGTAAGTTCCATTCTTTCTTGGCCAACTCCTAGGACTGTTGCAACAATTTGAAGTTTTCATGGCTTAGATACTTTTTACAAAAAGTTCATAAGAAATTTTAGCTTGATATGTTCACCTATATTGAACACTATAAAAGGGGGGAATAAGTGTAAGTTTGTATGGACACAAGAGGCCAATGAATATTTTTAGCTACTTAAGAAGAAGGTTTCCCAACAACCAGTCCTCACATTCCCCATTTTCAATAAATTCTTCCAAATAGAATGTGATGCCAACCATACAACCATATAAGGTGTACTTAGTCAAGATGGTAGACCTATAGATTTATTTAGTGAAAAAATCAATGAATCCAAGCAAAGATATTCCTCTTATGATTTTGAAATATTTTCCCTTTCTCAATCCCTCAAATAGTAGAGACACTACTTGTTGCCTAAAGAGCTCATTGTGTTCACTAATAACCAGGCCCTTAGTTTCATCAATAACCAAGATAAAATCAATCATAGGCAGATGAAATGGGTGGAAAAACTCCAAGATTTTACCTTTTCCATAAAGCATAAAAAGGGAGTTACCAATAAGATTGCCGATGCCTTAAGTAGAAGGGTCTTAACCATCTTGGAAATTTAGTTGGAAAGTATAGGGATTTAAGCCTTGAAGCAAATGTATACTGATGAAAATGATTTTAAAGATATTTACCAACCAAGTACTAACTTGGATGATAGATATAATCATGGATATTATGATATTCTGATTCAAGAGGGACTACTATTCAAAGGTGGACAAATTTGTGTACCCAAGTGTTCCATGAGGACCAACATCATACAAGAGAAACATAGTGGGGCTATGTTTGATCACTTTGGAATGGATAAGACTTCAGAGTTGGTTAGAAGGAACTACTTTTGGCCTAAGTTGTAGATAGATGTGAGGAAGTTTGTGGAAGAATGTACTATTTGTCAAAAAGGTAAAGGGAAGAGTACAAATGCATGATTATACCAACCCCTACCCATTCCTTCAAGACCATGGGAATGCATAAGTATGGATTTTGTCATGGGATTACCCAAAACAAAAAAAGGGTATGATAGTGTTTATGTTTGTTAGGAATAACAATCCACAATACAACTAAGAGGGGGAGGGGGGTGAATCAGTTGTATGATAGATTACTAAACTTTAAACTTTGAATAACAACAATGTCAAATCTAATGAAAATAATAAATGCCAACACAATAACACAATATTTTGTTGTCAAGGAAACCTTGTTAAAGGTAAAACCCTGGTGGGAATTAACACCCACTAATGATGTACTGAGAGTATAATATCCTTGTTAGAAGATCTAGCCCCGTTAGGAGCTGATTAAAACATTATAGTACACAGTACTTGTTAGAGGAAAAACCCTGTTAGGAGTCAAGAAAGAAGGGTGGGCTCACTTCCCAGGCTCACTTCCCAAAGAAGGTTATATCCACCTTAAAAACTCACTATTCGCAACACAAGTGTATATGAAGAAATACCCAATCTTTGAGCTATCTTCTAGAAATTGTCACAATTGTCCTATTCTCTACATCCAACAGACTCAAGCTTGCAACTTCCACAATCTCTTTTACATTACATACATTCTCTCCACATCTTTCCAAAAGAAAAGACCTTACATATATACCCTATTACATTCTACATGATCAGGTCGACCAATTAGGCTTTCCTAATATATAAAAAATTACATAACACCTTGCTAAGATACACACGTATCTAAAACAAGTATACAATAATTACATTACAACAATTAAGGACCGACGTCCTTAATTTAAGTTCACCATTCATAATGAATGCTATAGCCCTCAAGTCGGCTTCCAAATAAGTCATCTCCAGAACATACGCCACAAATGACATCATCCAACATTTTGTACCTTGTGCTGGCCATCAAAAATTCTTCAATACCATATCTTTCATCTCTTAAACTTGCATACACTGAGTCTATACCTTCTGTAAGATATGCCAGAAGCATAGAGATTAACTCTATCAACTTCCACTGTCACTGTCTAGTAACCAGTCTTCATCAAAACATCTATAACTTAGCTAATACACAACATTACATGATGTGATCTTGGATAAAAGATCACAACATCTTATTTTAATCTCATCTGACTTCACACATTCTGAAACATCCGTATTGTGTTCGTACACTGTAATAACCAACTTGTTCTCTTCATAGAAACATATGTTGACATCAGTGACAAAACACAAATGACAACAACAATAATTCCAGCATCACTCAACATAGTGATTAAATATATTAAATGTATCAACAATCTCCCTATTGCATTAAAAATATCTAACAATCTCCCCCTTTGGCATTGATGGCAACATATGGGAAAATCCATCAACCTAAACATAGTGTTCTCTTATTACTTTCTTCCTTATACAATATCTCTCCCCTTTAGGGATTTTCTCATAGTAACTCTCCCCCTTTGACAACAATGGCAAAGGGTGCCATAAGTTGTCAACTATCTTCAACACTTGTCTTCAACAACTTTCCTCAATGATCACTCCCCCTGAGGAGTAGATCCCTACATCAAGTACATAATGTGATAAGGCTCTGAAAACCTCTAGACTGATGTAGCCCTGCATCAATTAATTTTGACTAGGAGGGGCCTGAACCCCAAGCATACCTCTAAGATATTCAAATGTATCTTTTAGAAATGGCTTTGTAAAGATATCTTCTATCTGTTCCTTTGTGCTAATGTATTCCAACTTTATTTCCTTCTATGCTACCTTGTCTCTCAAGAAGTGATACTTAATAGAAGTATGCTTAGTTTTAGAGTGCATCACATGATTCTTTGACATGTTCACTGTATTGGTATTATCACAATGGATAATCACTGGTTCATCAAAAGTTATTCCAATATCTTTTAAGATTTATTTCATCCAAACAATTTGAGTGCAGTTAATAGTAGCGGTGACATAATCTGATTTAGCATTAGATTGAGCTATACAATCTTGCTTCTTACTTAGCCATGAAACCAACTTTTTCCCAAGGAAAAATGCACCTCCACTAGTACTTTTCCTGTCATCAATATTTCTTGCCCAATAAGCATCAATATAAGCATGAAGTTCAAAGTCATCATTTCTATCATACCATAAGACACAGTCCATTGTTCCTTTCAGATATCTTAATATCCTTTTCACAACAGCTAGGTGTGTCTCTTTAGGTTTTGCCTAATATTTGGCCACAATCCCAACAACATTAGCAATATACGGTATGGTGTGTGTTAGATATTGTAATCCTCCAACCATTGATCTATACTTGGTTTGAAAAACACACTTTGATTCATCATCATTTGTTAGCTTATTACCAGTCACCATGGGTGTACCAACTGGTTTATAGTCTTCCATTCCAAACTTTTTCAACATTTCTTTAAGATATTTAGTCTGAGAAATAAAAATGCCATTCTTGCTCTGATTTATTTCCAATTCAAGAAAGAATTTCATTTCACCTATCATGGATATCTCAAATTAATTTTCTATTTTTTTAGAAAATTTCTCATACAATTCATCATTTCCTCCAAAGATAATAGCATCAACAAAAATTTCTATTATCAAAACTCCATCTTCACTAGTTCTTAAATACAGATTACTGTCAGCATTACCTTTTTTGAATCCAAGCCGAAGTAATTATTTGTCTAACCTTGCATACCAAGCCTTTGGAGCTTTCTTCAGTCCATATAGTTCCTTCTTCAACTTGCATACCATGTCTCCATCTTAACATAAAGGAAATCCATCAGGTTGTTCTATGTACACTTCTTCAAGATCCCCATTCAAGAATGCAGATTTCACATCTATCTGATATACTTTAAAGTTCTTATATGCAGCATAAGCCAAGAATAATCTCACAACTTCTATTCTAGAAACATGAGCAAATGTCTCTTTAAAATCTATGCCTTCTTGTTGTGAACAACCTTTACATACCAACCTTTACATACCAATCTTGCTTTGTTTCTTACTACAACTCCTTCATTCATTTTGTTTTTGAAAACCCATTTAGTGCCTATTACATTTTTGTTTTTAGGAATCAAACAAATTCCCAAGTGTTGTTTTTCTTTATCTGATCTAGCTCTTCCTTCATAACATTTATCCAAGATTCATCTCTACAAGCTTCATCTGTAGTCTTTGGTTCAACTTGAGAAATCAAACAAATTTCTTCTCTAGCCTTTGATCTGGTCGTTACTCCTTGATTTGTATTACCAATAATTTATTTTTCAGGATGGTTTTTCTTAACATACCTCAGAGTCTTAGGAATCTCAGTAGCCTCATTTGTGTCATCATCACAAGTCTCATTTTCGCATTCAGCCTCAACAATTTCTTCTTCTTCTGCAATAGCAACCTCTTTGATCTCTATATTTTGATTACAGTCATACATTCTTTCCTGTATCTAAAACCTTTTATCTATCTTCACATTGTTACTTTCAATCATCTTCCTTAATCTCAGATTAAAGCATTTGTAAGCCTTACTTTTAGTAGAATAACCAAGGAAAATTCTTTCATCACTTCTAGCATCAAACTTCCCTATCTTGTCATCTCTTTTGATATAACACTTACTACCAAATATTATGAAATATTTTACAGTAGGATAATGATCAAACCATAATTTGTAACGAGTCTTACTTGTACCTTCTCTAATTTATATTCTGTTCAATGTGTACACTACTATCCCAACAAATTCTCTCCAATGTACATGAGATATATTTCCTTCAAGCAACATTGTTCTAGCAACATCCGATATTGTTCTATTCCTTCACTCTGCTATCCCATTCTTCTGTGGAGTCCTAGGAGAAAATGTCTATCTTTGTATTCCATGCTCTTCATAGTATGAATTGAATAAATATGAAGTAAAATCTCCACCTTTGTATGACCTCAAACATTTTATCTTTAAACCTGATTCATTCTCTACCTTTCCTTTGAATATTTTGAATTTATCAAATGCTTCTGATTTCTCTTTCAAGTAAGTGACCCACATCATTCTAGGAAAGTCATCAACAAAAAGTATAAAATACCTTTCACCATAGTATGATTTTGTCCTTGTAGGTCCACATAGGTCTTTATGTACTAGATCCAACTTTCCTTTTGATGTATATGCTTTACTTTTGTAACTACTTCTAGTCTGTTTTCCCATAACACATTCTCTGCATACAGTGTTAGATGGTTTCACAATCTTCGGTAGATCTCTTACTACATTAGTCAAACTTGCCTTCAAAATGTTATGAAAATTACCATGAAAAAATATTCTATGCCATAACTAACTGCCATCTACCTTCACAACAAAACAATTAGCTCTAGATGTATTTAACTCAAACACATTACCTCTAGATTTAGTAACAGTTGCAATCAAGTTTACTGTCTTACTATTGATAAAACATTTACCATCAAGGAACTTTAATTGAAATCCATTATCCATCAACTGTCCAACACTCAACAAGTTATGCTTAAGTCCATCAACAAGTAATACATTGTCAGTATTATTCTTTCCATCCAAAGTAATAGATCCTACCCCTATGATAGATTTAAGAACATTGTCTCCGAATCTTACAACACCACCATCATACTTCACTAAATTAACAAACTTTTTTTTGTCTCTAGTCATATGATGTGAACAACCACTATCTATAATCCATTTAGATTTCTTATCAACATGTGATACTAAAGATATTTCCTCATGCACTAGTTTTTCATCTTTAATAGCAATAAATAAAATCTCCTCATAATCTAAATCATCATCATCAGAAATACCTTCACTAGCATAATAACATTCCTTATCCTTTGAATAATTAGACTTGAAAAACTTAGGTTTGTGCTTAGGAACTCTTTTAGGACATCTAGATGCAAAGTGACCTATCTTATTGCATGAAAAACATTTCAAAGGTAACTTTCCTTCAAATTTACCCTTACCTCTCTTTTCTCTTCTAGCAATCAGTGCAACAAGTTCATCCATCTTTCTTTCTTCTGCTTGTAACTGTACTCATTCCTCAACATATTCACCAAGCTCTTCTTTTATGTTCTCACCGCTGGTGCTTGGAAGTGTAGACATTATCTTCTTATGTGCAGATGCTTTGAATGCAGATTCAACTTTAGGTACATAATCTCCCATTTCTGCAGCTTCAAAAGTAGTTAGCTTTGAAATCAATATTTCTCTACTAAAGTTTGGAGTCAAAGGTATAATCTCTTCTATAGCCTAAATTTTTGTCTTGTAAATAGGTGTTAATGATGTAAGAATCTTCAAAATGACTTCTTCCTCTTCAAAGGTGCCTCCATAATTTCTGATTCTAATCATAGCCTCTGTAACTCTTTGTACATAAGCCCTAACACTTTCATCATCCTTCATTTTTAGCTTCTCCATCCTGGTCTTCCAGTTCTGTAACTTTTCTTGCTTTGTAAACTTGTCTCCTTCATACAATGCTTCCAGTCTTGTCCAAATATGGTGTGTTGAATCCAAATCATTAACTTTGGTAAATTCTCCTTCAGAGAGTACACTGATTAGTGCTTCCCTTGCGACCATGTTGTATGAGAATACCTTATTTTCATCATTAGTAGCCTTTGGTAGTTCATCCTCAGCCTTCATAGCTACCTGATTCTTTGTAACCAACTAGTAGTCGATGCCCAAACATAGAAGATGAGTTCGCATCTTGTTCTTCAAACTGTCAAAGTTTTTAGGATCAAATTTCAGACTATCCTTCCTATAGAATGCCATCTCCAAGATCACCTCAAGTTGTTAATATTTCTCTCTAAGGACCAAAAAATCTGATACCAATTGTTAGGAATAATAGTCCACAATACATTTGAGAGGGGGCAGTGAATCAGTTGTATGATAGATTATTAAACTTTAAACATTGAATAGGAACAATGTCAAATCCAATGAACACAATAAATTCTAACACAATAACACAATATTTTTTTGTCAAGGAAACCCTGTTAAAGGTAAAACCCCGGTGAGAATCAACACCCGCTAATGATGTACTAAGACTATAGTATCCTTGTTAGAAGATCTAGCCCTGTTAAGAGCTGATTAAAACATTACAGTACACAATCCTTGTTAGAGGACATACCCTATTAGGAGTAAAGAAAGAAGGATGGGCTCACTGCCCAGGCTCACTACTCAAAGAAGGTTATATCCACCTTCAGAACTCACTATTCACAACACAAGTGTATATGAAGAAATACACAATCTTTGAACTGTCCGCTAGTAACTGCCTTTTCTTGACCAGTTCCAATGAAGTACACAATTATTCTCTGCTCTACATCTGACAGAATCAAGCTCACAACTTCCACAATCTCTTTTACATTACATACATTCTCTCCATATCTTTCCAAAAGAAAAGACCTTACATATATACCCTATTACACTCTACATGATCAGGTCGGCCAATTAGGATTTCCTAATGTATAAATAATTACATAACACCTTGCTAAGATACACACAGTATCTAAAAAAATTATACAATAATTAAGGACCGTCATCCTTAATTCAAGTTCACCATCCATAATGCACACTACAACCCTCAAGTCGGCTTCCAAATAAGTCATCTCCAGAACATATGCCAGAACTGACATCATCTAACATTTCGTACCTTGCGCTGACCATTGAACATTCTTCAATACCCTATCTTTCATCTCTTAAGCTTTCATACATTGAGTCTATACCTTTTGTAAGATATGCCAGAAGCACATAGACTAACTTTGTCAACTTCCACTGTCACTATCCAGTAACTAGTCTTCACCAAAACATTTGTAACTTTGCCAATACACAACATTACATGATGCGATCTTGGATATAAGATCACAAAATCTTCTTGTACTCTCATCTGACTTCGCACATTCTGAAGTACCCACACAGTGTTCATACACTGTAATAACCAGCCTATTCTCTTCACAGAAACATATGTTGACATCAGTGAAAAAACACAAATGACAACAACAACAATTCAAACATCACTCAACGTAGTGATTAAACATATTAAATGTATCAACAATATCCCTATTGCATTAGCAATATCCAACAATGTTTTGGTAGATAGGCTAAAAAAATGGCACATTTCTTTCCATGTAAGTCTACCAATGATGCTTCTTATATTCTAGATTTGTTTTTTAGAGATACAGTTAGACTACATGGTCTGCCTTTAAGAATTGTATCAGATAGAGATGTCAAATTTGTGGGTCACTTTTGGAGAACCCTATGGAAGAAACTTTTTACAAATATGTCTTTTTCATCTGCATACCATCATCAAATAGATGGTCAAATAGAGGTGATCAATAGGTCCCTAGGAAACTTGTTGAGACTTCTTACTAAGAAATATGGAGAGAAGTGGGATACCATACTTACACAAGAAGAGTTATCATACAATGATACAGTTAATAGAAGCACATGAAAGTATCCATTTTAGATTTTATATGACATGAACCCAAAGGGAGTTATTGAACTTAGAGAGCCTCCTACTTCACATCCAATTAGTGTAGAAGGAGAAAGCTTTGCTGAAGCTCTCTAAGAAGTCCAAGATCAAGTTAAAAGGTAGTTAGAGAACTCAAATCTGAAATAGAAACAAATTTACGATCAGAAAAGAAGAGAGTTACAATTCAAGGTGGGTGATTTAGTATGGGCTTATTTGAGAAGAGAAATATTACCTTAGTCCAAGCACACTAAGCTATTACCTAAAAATTTGGGACCCTGTCAAATCTTAGCTAAGTATGGACAAAATGCATACACGATACAACTACTATCATATTTTGGCATATCTCCTATATTTAATGTGTGTGACCTCACTCCATAAAAGGGTGCAAAGATGGCTGAAAAGTCCTTACAGGAAGAAAAGGTAGTAGAAGACCTTCATGAGGTTCCTAAGCCAACTCCACCTTAGATTGAAAAGATCTTAGATACCCAAGTCAAAAAGACAAGGATAAGAAATACGCAATACTTAATCAAGTGGAAGTATAGGCCAACATCAGAGGCCATTTAGATGGATGAGTTTTAGATCAAGAAGAATGGTTCATCATTGGAGAAAATTATCTCAAGTGGACTTGAGATCAAACAAATTGGGGAGTTTGGTGTAGGGGCACAAGGTAAAAATCAGGTATAACAAAAATTATAGACTGTATATTGTAAAAGTCTTGTTTTTGTGTGTATGAGTCTTTTTAGTTATTGTGTGTAATTTTTCCATAAAGTCCTCATATGCGGTGGAAAAGCTTAGGTGGCAATCCTATAAGCTCACCGAGCCTTTAGCCACCTAGGACAAGTAGGGAGTCATGAATTCTATTTGTAGAAAAGGTTTTGGTGTGTGCTCTAAAATAGTGGGAAAATTCCAAAAGGTTTTCATTAGAGCTCCATATGTCAAAAATGAAAAAGTTGCATCATTGCAAGTTTTTGAAAATCTTGTTTTTTTGCTTCAACTCGACTGTAACTTCTCCCAAGGGCATTGTGATGTTTTATTGAGAGTTATAGGTTGAGATCCTTTAAAATCTATGAAGGCCAAATCTTTGTATCAAAATTTGAAGAAGAGAAGAATCAGTTTTACTATTTTTCCTACAAATTTTTGCCATTATCAACCTTTGTACGACCTTGTACGACTGCATATGTGCAGAGTACATGTTCTAATATAACTAGTTAGCTTTCATTTTCAAGTTATTTGAGGTCTTGAAGTGCGAGGAGACAAGAGAGATCTAAATTTTTGTATTAGTAGGTATGACTGTAACCCATAGTAAGGGTTTTGAGCTAGAAATGGCTATAACTTGAACTCCCAAGAGTGTCTTCTCATGGATCTTGGAGAGATTCAAAGTAAGCTTATGTATTTTATGTTTTTAGTTTCCATTTTGTATATCACGTGTAGTACCCACCCGTAGGATGCTCTTATTTTTCTTTATGTTTCAGTTGTATGACCGAGTTCTTTTAGGTCACTTTTCATGTGATCGATTATTGTTTCATTAAATGATGATTATGGATTATTGATTATCATATGTTTATCAGGTGTATGCATAGATTAGATAATGATGTTTCATGATGATAGATTACATGTTTTATATTGATTATGATGTAATTACCCCATACTTGCATGTGTATGGTTATCCTGTGTTTGTATTTGTTTGACGTGTTTGTGTGGTAGAGGACGAAGGCGTAGTTACTTGCATAGTCGAGATCCACACGTCTGACCATACCCTATCATTGTTTGCTATATATAGTATGTACATGCTTCATCTTGTTATGACAGGTTTGCAAGTACATGGCATCATCTTCCCTGAATTGGCAGGAGTGAGCATGCCCATAAACATTCATCTCAATGGTAAAGAGGGGAGATAATACACAGACCCAAAACCCTAACCTAAGCCTAATTTGTCCTAGGTTTGGACAAGTACCATTATGACTACCTTACCTGAATTCACCTAGTTGGCATGAATTCATGGATCTCGTTCTTGAGTATGTGCTTGGGTTCAGTTTGCTTGATTTTATTGTGCTTGATTCAGTTGATTTATGATTATTTAGGTGATTTTATATGATTATTAATGTTAGGATTATAGTTGTATTTAATGATTAATTATGTTCCTATGGTTAATTAAGAAAATTAATCTAAAGTCAAATGTTTGATTATTTGGAATTAATTGAACATTTAATTGTAATTAGATTTAATTTATGTTGCATACTTTATTAAATTATTAAATATTTGATTTGCATGACTTTAGGATGCATTAAGTATTTAATATATTTAATACATATTTGAATTATGACATGTGCACCAATATTAATTTAAAATTGAATGGTTATCCAAAGTAAACAACTTGTTTCAAAAAGTTAAAGTTGAGTTGTGCATTAAAAAGTATTTTTAATTTATTAATTAGATTTTTACTCAATTTCTGATTTGGAGTTGAACTGTGAGTTAGCTTTTGAGTTGTCTTTAGGGATTGCATGAATTTGGGAATGGAATTCCTATTAGGGAAATTATTGCATTCATTTTGAGATTGAGACAGGTTTTGGAGAAGATTTTTGGGGAGAGCTTGTGTGCTTGGAATTTTGGGGATTTTGGATTTGTTGTGGTTGCTTGTTGATTTGGCTTCTTTGTGCATCTGGATCGGGTTCTTGTTTGCTACATAGTTTTCAGATCTGTAGGTTGGGTTGAATCCTAGAGGGGTTTCTATTTTCAGAGCTACAAGGTTTTCCATTTTCAGTTTCTGACATTGGATCTGTGGTAGGCATGGAATTTTGCCCGTTGGCTTTGTTTTCACAGTTATTTGTCTTTATCTCCTTGTGTGAAATTCTATGCATTTTATATTTGGTTAAACTGTGATTATCTTAGATCTGGGCATTTAGAGAAATTTAGTTTAGTTGGTTTTTATATTTTATTGAATTTTAGCATTGTATCGTTACTCTGGCAAAATTTCGATAGAAGATTGTTCATAGTTTTCCTAGAAAACAAATTATTAGATCAGGACTATAGTTTGACTATAGGGAAGAAAAATAAATCTACCTTTGTTAGAAAATCAATTTTAGAGGGAAGAAACCCAATCCTGGTAAAAATTTATGCTTGCTGGAAGGGTACAGTCAAACTAGATTAATCCAGTCAAAAGAAGGATCAATTTTTGAAGCATGATTTTAATACAAGGTGTTCAATAAAATCTATACTATAAAAAAAATTGAATAAGATTCCAAGGAATCCCAATTTTTGGGTATGTTTGTTGTTAAAAAATATTCCTTTGGTTTCCATAATTTGGAAATTATTTTATAAAAATATTAATTTATGCTACAGTGACTATTTGTTTTTGTATATGTTAAAATTTATATAAATAAATTAGATGCCTTGGAAAGTTGATTTTAATATTATTAAACAAATTCAAAAAAATATAATTAAAGGTTTTGCGTATGCATTGGAATTGGTTAAAATAAAATTTATAAAAAATAAAATTTGTTTTGATTAAATAGAGGTGGGGGCCACCACCTCCCACCACCTCCCTTGGCTGTCGTGCGTCAGGTGCAGGCCAGCGACAGTACCCGAGGGTACCGGGCGGCAAGTTTGCCACCTGCGCAGCGGCAGGAGAGTGGGGACCACTGTTTCGCCCCCCTCCCACATGTTATTGCTTATGGTTTTAATTTTTGTTTTTTTATTTATTTAAAACTTATATGTTATTTAATATGAATTTTGGTTAGATTAAAATTAATTATTGTTAATTACTATATATCATAATTTTTGTATTGTGATTTAGTTTAATTTAATTTATGTTTTATTATTATTTTTTAATTAATAAATTTAATTAATTTTTGTATTATATGTTATTTAATTTAATCTAATTTAGTTTAATTAAATTAATTTTTGTTGAAAATGAGTTTTAGTTAATTAGTTTGTAAAAATTAATTTGGTTTATTTATTAGTGGTATTTTTATTTTTGTATGATAATAAATCAATCTTATTGATTTATTTAAAATTTGATTAGATGCTTGTCAATTTGGTTTTGATAGGATATATTTATTCGTTGAATTTGATTAAAATTAATTATGGTTTTTAATTTTGAATCAATTTAGTCTTAACTGTATGATAGGAATTTAATTTGAATATTAGATTTAATATTTGAAAATTGAAATTGGTAAATGTGGAATGTTCCTTTTTATAGAAACAATTATTTGCTAAATGCTTATGTATGTACCAAAATTGGGCAATTATTCTACTAAATTCCCAGAACATTAATAGGGAACATTTCTTTTGGTAGTGACATTAATATGATTATCTTATCAAGATTCTCTTATCAGTATTATGTGATCTATTCTCTTTTTGGATCATATTCATTATGAAGTTTAGATGCTTGTAGTTCCTTTTCAGTCTTTAAGATGTGAATGTTGTCTTATCATTCCTGAATTGTTTTCATGTGCTTATTGTGGTTTTGGGCTAGAAGACCTAGGGGAAACCGAGGCTGGGAATGTTGTCTTTTGTACTTGTTTCAGTTACATGTTTGATGTGTGTGCTTATTCTGTTTATCAGCTATGTTTCAATCTTATGGGATCTTGTTGGTTAATATCTGTTTATGGTATCACTGTAATGATGTCAGTTTCTTATGTGTGAAACTGCTTCTAGGATTACTTGGTAGTGTACTTGGTTTGATGTTCGTGAGATTATGAGCCCAGGGGAGGTTGAATAGGTGCATCTTAGGGGAGTGGCTTACAATAGGGGTCGGGACCCAAAGTGGTCAGTACCTGGGTAACCTATCGTAAGTTATGTAATTAAGTGATAACATAGTAATTAAAATGTGTAGAGATCATTAAAAAGATAATTTAGAGTATGGTTATGATTATAATTCCTCATTTCCATGAGAGAGTTTTCTAGTCCCACATGGATCGTATTGAGGGTCCGGGGCCCAGAGTGGCCAGTTCCAGGGTAACTCAATGCTTGAGAGTCTGGGGTCCACCATGACCAGTCCAGGGAACTCAAGTAGATAGACATGTGATGACACTCCCATAGCACGTATCCTAAGTCATCTCCTGAGTTTCTATTTATGCCTCTGGATTAGTGTGTCTCACCTTTCTCTTTATTTTGTAAACCTTGGGTAGAGAGCTTTCAATATTCCTTTCTCAGTGGTTTTATCCTTGTTTGGTTTTGGTCATCCGATTGGGGTTTGTTGTTATCTCCTCAGCACGGTGGGGTAGGCCTTTGTGGTTCTACACGGATGGGTGGTAGTGATTCTTTACCATTTGAGATTTGACATCCTTGTGCTGGTGCTGTTGATACTTCTATAGTTGGATGCCTTTATGGTTCTTCATTATTGGTTTCTTATCATATCTTCATTATTGTAAGCCTATATTAGTGTATTGCATGTGATACCTAATATGATCATTTTACTTCTTTGTTAGATTTATTATTACATACCCTACGACATGTGCAGTGGATGTCAGTTAATTAGTTATCATGGATGTCCATGAGGATTGTATTTATTAATGTAAGTTGTAATTGTATCATTTATGTTATGGGGTCTTTTGTTATCTTTCCTTAGTTGTATCTTTGTTCTTAAGTAATTCTACGTCATGGGACCCTCGAGATTTGTAATCTATTTTGGTTGTTGGTTTAATGTGAGTAAATGGTAATTGCTTCCGCACTGTTGTGTATCTTGTATGTTAACTTTAAAAAAAAAATGTTCACCAAACTTAGTAGCAAGTTATAGGTTAATCTCTCCTAGGTTCCCTGGTGGGGTGCTACATCATGCAAGAAGGAGGAGATAAACTAATGCCCTATGTGGATATCTCAATGTGTCCACCAAGTAGAAATTTGGAATCAATAACATAACCTATGTATCAAGGCATTCCATAAGCTGAAATTCAAGATTTGGCAATGTTTTAGGTCTCTTAAAATACTTCAAGTGATTAGAGGCTTGAATCAATCCTTTAGGAGGTAGTTGCTTCTTTAGGTAAGCCTAATTAAGCCTATTTGGGTCTATCACCATAGTGAAACCATGCCTGCCGAGATTAAGTGGGAAAATATCTCTTTGTAGTCTTCAATAACCTTGGTTCTCATTTTTACACCCAAAAGACCCTCTACATCGAGTCCCATCATGCACTATTTTGAAGGCTTAATTCTTTTCTTGAGTTCATTCGAACACTTTCACTCAAGGAGGATGGTGAAGGATAGGATGGGGGTTCAAGGTATATGATGAGTTCCTTGAGAGGCCAAGGAAATCAAAGGATACCTATGGAAACCATTGGTGTTTCGGTTAGAGTTTGTGAGAAGCAAAAACTAAGGCAATACATTTTTTTTTTTCTATAGTAGTATATCACATTTCATAATCCATCAATGTCCTACTAATATAATACACTAGTCATTCTTTCCCATCCTTTTCATGCTAAGCTAAGAGAGCACTTAAGGCATTTGAAGAAGCTAAAGTATACAGGAAGAAAGGCTTATCAAGTTGAGTGGGTTGTAAGATAGGAGGATTGGCAAGATAATTTTTGAATTTTTCAAATGATTGTTTGCACTCTTTGTTCCAAGAAAAACTAGTATCCTTTTTTAACAAAGAAGTAAAAGGAATAGTACAATCTACCAAGCTAGAAACAAACTGATGGATCACTTATATTTTTCCTTGTAAACTACAAAGTTATGAAATGTTGTGGGAAGGTGGCATATTAATAATAGCATCAATTTTTTTAGTATCCACCTCAATTCCTCTATTAGAGATTATAAATCTAAGAAGTTTTCCACTATCAACACCAAAAGCACATTTTCGAGGATTCAAGTGCATATTATATTTTTGAATTCATTCAAATATTTGTCTAAGAAAAAGAACATGATCCCTACAAGCAATGGACTTGGTGAGAATGTCATTAACATAATCTTCAATAATTTTGTGAATGTAATCATAAAAGATAAGCGTCATAGCACATTGATATGTAGCACCCACTTTTTTTTTAATCCAAAAGGCATAACAACCCAACAAAAGGCTCCCCAAGGAGTAATGGAAGTGGTTTTGTATTGGTCTTGATGAGGGATAAATATTTGATTATAGCCAGAAAATCCATCCAAAGCATGTCTCGCCATAGAATCCACAATCATATCAATGTTTGGGAGGGGGAAGTCATCTTTGAAAGATGCTTTGTTTAAATCACAAAAATTAGTACACATCCTTATATTATTGTCACCCTTGGATATAGCTACAATATTTGAGATCCAAGGAGAATAATCAATAGGATGAATTAAGTCAACATCAAGGAGTTTTTCAATTTCATCTTTCACAAGAAGAATAATACTAGGACTCATCTAGCGTATCTTTTGTTTGACAGGATTAGCATTAGGAGTAAAAACATTGTTATGTGTGATAATTTTAGAGTGTATACTAGGGATATTAGAATAATCCCAATAAAAGATACTAGGAAATTCAAGAAGAAGAGAAGTAAGGTCCTCATGTTCATCCTCATCTAAATATTTTCCAATTTTGATAACCTTCTTAGGGTCATTGGGATCTATTTGCACATGAATGATGTCAGTAATAAAGAGATTACTTTTTATTGAAACATTCATGGGAAAAGGAAAATCATGCTGATGTTCAGAGTCATTCTCTTTCCAAAAATATTTTTCAACATTCAAGCAATAAGGCCTTCTCCCATTATGATGAAAAGGAGGAAGATCTTCATATGCCCCCAAGAAATAAGCTAAAGCATCATTTGTACTAAAGGTACTCAACATAAGATTTTTGATTAAAGTCAATAAGACGAGGATTCACAACCTTGAAAGGTCCAATAAAAATATTGTTAACATTTAGAGTAACAGGTGGTTCCTTATAAGGATTAAATCCTAATCCATAAGAATGTTCATGCACTTCATTTTCTAGAGGAACTTGTATCCCTTGTTCAAAATTTCCACAACCATTTACATTGAATCCATATTTTTTGAGTAAATGATAACTAGGAGCATAACGAGAAGCCATATCCAAGAGAGTTAATGGACCTTCACAGGTCACTATGTCATAACAGTTGGGCTTAATAGTTTCTATAGTTTCATTAGTAGAAGTGGAAATAAAGTTTTTACTTTACTCACCAGAAAGAGTAGTAGTTATATGTTCTTTGTTAGTTTCAGCTTTAGACTGCATAAATGAAAGGTCTGAAACTTTGTACTTGCCAATATAAGTTGGTGTGAAATATAAGGATCCCCACTTGTCATCTGAAAGAGAAATAGAGGAAGGAGGATCATTCTTAGGTTGAGAGTTAGGTGTAGGTTCAGAGTCTTTCTTTTGTTTGATAGACACAAGATTATTAATTGATTCAACATTCAAAAAACTATTTGGTCTATCATCCACTTTAAGAGTGTAGATCACATTGTTATAGATAAATTTGACTTTTTGATGAAGATTTGAAGGAACAACATGCATATTATGTAACCCAGGTCTAACCAAAAGAAGGTTTTAATTAAGAGGTCTTGGCATCACATGAATAGGAGTGTCTAAAATAACTAGAACAACTTTAATAGGTAATGTTATGATACCCAATGTTTTCTTAGTGACATTGTCAAAGATACGAATAGGAATATTATATATTTTAAGAGTTTTTATATCAACTTTTATTTCTTTTAACATGTCCATACTACAAACATTTAATTTGGATCCATTATCAATTAAATTCCTTCAAATAATATTTCCTTTGATAAGGACAAATACCATAAGGGAATCATATTGGTTTTGAACTTATTTTGAAGGCAAATAATCTTGATTGAAGATAATTTATGCAATAGTAGGGGTAGTATGCATACATTTCAAGAAGGAATTCATTGGTTAGGGGGTGAGGTTGGAAGAGTAGTTTAAATATTTTTCCAATGCTTCATGATATATAGGAGAGGTTTGAAAAAGTTCCCACAAGGAAATCTTAGCAGGAGTATCACATAATTGTTCAACCAAATCATACTTCTTTCCAAGATTGGGAGATTGAGTGAGATGTTGGAGGAACCAAAGGTTGAGAAGGTGGTAAAAAGGTAGGAATAACTAGATTAGTAGGTTGAGGATTGTTTCTTTTACAATAGGTGTGAGCATGTGACATTGTAATCCAAACATTTTACAATTTTGATAACCTTCTCAGGGTCATTGGGATCTATTTACACATCAACAGTGTTAGTAATCATGTGATTAATTTTTGTGAAACATCCATGGAAAAAGGAAAATCATGATAATGTTTAGAGTTAATCTCTTTCACAAAATATGCTTCAGCATTCAAGCAATAAGGCTTTCTCCTATTATGATGAAACAAAGGAAGATCTTCACATACCCCCAAGAATTCAGCTAAAGCATCATTGGTACTAAAGGTATCAACAAAAAGGTTTTTGATTAAATTCAATAAGATGAGGATTAAAGAACTCCAAATGAATCCTAGGTTTCTCTTTGACAGTTATAATAGGCTTGTTTTGAGTTTGAAAATAATCTTGAGAATACATCCTTTTACTGTAACCAAAGATGAAGGATAAGATTGTTGAGGATAACCTTGAACATTAATGAAAGGTTTGTTATGAGGTTGAGTATAAGGGAATCCTTTGATAGTCATCACAAGTTTAGCATGGACAATTAATTTATGTATTTCTATGTTAAAAAAAGAATCACTTAAAGGAAGCAAAGAAAACAATTTTTGGTAAAGGTTTGGTTGAATATATGAAGATGAAGATTTAGTAGAGATAGGGTTGTGAGAGACTGTATCCGACAAAACAAGATATTCACTACTAATAACCTCATGAGTGTTCTTAATCAAATCAAAGTACACATGAACAAAGAAGTCATACATATTGAAATAAAACTAAATGTTAAATGAAATACAATTATTTTTGTATTTCTCAAATATGAATGATATGCAAGAAAGTAAAAGACAACTAATTTTTTTGTATTTTTATATATTATGAAGAAATACAAATTAGATCTAACTAATAAGCTAGACAATGATTGCATAAAATTCAAATCATAAAAAGTAAAACTAATCACTAAATAACAATGTATGCAAGATCTAACTAGCCCAGACAAAAGGTCTAGAAAGAATGAAAGGTTTAGTTTTAACCAAAATGTATATGAAGAAATGGTGATCAATGATGATAGACTTCCACTCACCATACACATTAGGATTATCATATGGAGAAACCCTAAAAAAATAGGATAGTTCTGGCAAGTACAACCAAATGAGCAAGGGTACAAGCACAAGATCTACATCTTATAAAGCTCAGATTTTTGTGTATATGATTTCCTAAATGTAATTTAAAAGAAATATTCAAAAATATAATCTATGAAAGTAGATGTAAGGAAGGAGAGATTATAATTTTTGCACTTGTAAATGTAAGGGGAAAAAATGAACTTGAAGACTAATTTTTCTAGCTGTTAGAGCCCTGAAATGTTCTGATTTTTGAACTAGACAAAATACAAACTATTGTTAGGAATATAAGAACTTGTAATAGGGAAAATATGATTCTTATAAATGTACTATTTATATTTATTTTCTGTGCAATGTATATTTACAAATACTGTGTTGTATGTATGTAGAGAGAAGACAATGCCGTATTGATTGATTATCTTTCCCAGCCCACACGATGATTATTAATATCAAATGAGGAGGCACGACTGTGTAAGGACATGACCCTACATGACTTGGGCCATGTCGGGCCATGTCTTACACAACCATGTGTTTGATTGTGCACCATTTCATATTTACGCAACCCTTAATTGTGTTATGAATAACCGTTAGTTAGTGGTTATCGTAACACATTTAACAATGTGTTACGATAACCACTAACTACTGGTTATCGTATAATCGACTAAGTTGATTTCAACAGAGACTGCATAACATATAAAGCGAGCCCCGATTTAATATAATTTTCAGTCGAGTATGATATATTATCAATATAAAATTATATATATATATATATATATATATATATATATATATATATATCTATATATCTATATATCTATATACATATACATATACATATAGATACATATACATATACATATACATATATACATATACAT